>JARQOD010003037.1:0-69607 GCA_033576555.1 Oophaga sylvatica
GTTTTGGAAAGGTTTGTGATTCTTATTTTTCTCCAATTTGTACTTTTTGTTACTAATGTCTATAAAGCGTTACTCACATAGAAAGGTTAGAGGGGTCACTTTTTGGTTAGAAGTGTTTGCCAAGGATTGTGTCTGGTATTGCATTGAAGTCATAGGGACTGCATTTTAACTCCACACACAACCTGTAGACCGATGTGGCACTGTTTGGGAAAAAAAAACAGCTACTGTATATTTTTGTGCTCCGGGACAGCCCTTTTTAGCTGGTTAGAGTGTATTTTACTGTTTGAACTCCCAACAATTTTCTGTATTTCTAAGGAAATCAGCATCAAATGTTTAATATGAAACAACATTACATGGTGTTTAGTGAAACTGTTGGACTTTGTGTGTAATGCACGGATGTTCCTGGTCCTCCAGAGCTGAACATTTTCTTTATAACCACTCAGTGGCTGATACAAATCGGCAGTGTCATACTGTGGGTTGCCCAGGACAAGGCAAGAATTTTGCGCCCCTTAACCCGTGGACTATTAGCATTCCCTGAGTCCCTTCCACCAATCCACACATGAAGAGGCCATGGCGGGTACACGGGGTTGGGCTTCCGGTACAGATAACGCTGCTATTGCAGATTCTTGCACCTAGTGACCCACATATCTTATTTCTGTTCCTCCTTCAGGTGTTCTTGGCCTCAGAGAAAGTCAGCGGACATCACCTGGCAATTAAGATTTTAAAGAAGAGAAGGCTAATAAAGTATAAGTGCACAATAACAGCAATAAATGAAAAATCGACGCTGCAGCTTGCAGAGCAGAACCCCTTCCTTTGTGCCTCATTTGCCACGTTCCAGACATCAGTAAGAGCTCGCGCTTCCATCATTGACTCTTTTACCTCTTAGCCCATTTATATATAATCAGCATAATTCTAGTGTAGTATTATATGATGCAGTATTATGTGATGGGCATCATCTGCCCAATATCAGCAAACGAGGCTCATAAACAAAGGCCCCAATTGGAGTTTTCTGGACATTTTGAATATGGGAATATTTGAATATGTAATGTTCTCGTCTCCTCTTCCCCAGGATCATCTCTTCTATGTGATGGACTACATGGCCGGAGGAGACCTCTGTGATCTGATTAGGAATAAAGCCCCATTTGATGTTGAGACCATCAGGTAAGATTGGTTGGGGGTCTATAGGGAGTACATAGGGGAGCGCACAAGGGTTACAGAACTACTCCGCCTCAGTTATACTCTTGTTTAGCCAAGAAGATTGATGACATCCAATATGGCGGTCACTTTCATCCACTCGGCTCACTCGCCGGTATAGAACAGATCTGCAGATGTGCACCAATGTGTCCTCCATGTCAGTGTGGATGAGGAACGAGGATGATCAAAGTTATTTCTCTCTTTCCTTTCAGGTTGTACACGGCTGAACTTGCCTGCGGGATCCAGTTCCTCCATTCCAGAGGCATTATACACCAGTAATGAGTTCTATATTATTCTCCTTTTACGTAGATCATGACATAGACTATTCATAGGGTATTGTGGGGGGATTTACCCCTTCCCAACAAGGCAAATCTTCATTTTTGTTGTTGTTTTATATATATTGTAGTAGATCAGCTCAATCAGCGGTACTCGGAGATAGAAAATCAAAAATCCAGCCCTTCAACAAATTGGCTAGTTAACCCCTCACAACACTTAATGTGCTGGAGGAAAAATCTGGGTTTTAAATCATTGAAACCATTAACAACAGCAAAACATATCTTCCCTCCAGCACCTTTCCAGTGACTTTATCACGATATATATATATATATATTGTAGCATTCCAGGGGGTTTAGCTCTAGGATCGCTGTCTGGGTAGACAGAATGGCATGAAAACATTTCATTCAGACAGCAGGTCTGGTGTAAAACTGGCCGCAACCAGCTTTATTAAAGTCCACAGCAAACAGATAAAACAAAGCATAAACAGAAAACCTGGGCTTGTCTAGCCACTAATTACACTTAGATAGATGGCCCTCTCTATCCGGGACCCAGACTCTACCAGTCTGTGCCCAAAACAACACATATCACATATGTTACCAGTTTGGAGCTTCACAGATACTCCCCCTTGTGTCTGAAGGCACCTTCCATGTCCAGACTTGAGAGAGATCCACTCCTGTTCAGCCGCTCTTCACACGGATTCGCACTGAGACTACTCCTATGTCCGGGGTCCTTCCTGCACCCAGACTGAGATAGCTCAAACTCCTGGAGACTGCTTCCTTGTGCCAGGACACCTCCCTGTGTCCAGGCTAAAGACAGCTCTAACACTCTTGGAGACTGCTTCTTTGTGCCAGGACACCTCCCTGTGTCCAGGCTAAAGACAGCTCTAACACTCTTGGAGACTGTTTCTTGTGCCAGGACACCTTCCTGTGTCCAGGCTAAACTAGCTCTAACACTCTTGGAGACTGTTTCTTGTGCCAGGACACCTTCCTGTGTCCAGGCTAAACTAGCTCTCAGATTGTGTTTGCAGACACCTACTTCTGGTCTCCTAATTAAGACCTGAGTAGTTTCAGGCTTGTGCTGCAAGTGTGTGCGAATGTGAGGTGTAGTGACCTTTCTCTACCACTAGGTTTACAAAGCCACACATTTCCCTTATACCTAGGTGAAATGTACACCCCATTCATCACATATTCACTCACTGTCTCACATATCCCCTCCCTCTTCTCCAGACCGGAGGGCTGGCCATCCAGACCGGAGGGCTGGTCAACAATCCAACAGAGACAGTGAACTCCGGACCAGTCATGGCCCTCACCAGCTTCATCTCCACCACTGTCATTTGTATCGTCACCTGAGTCATAGCCAACATCAACTTCCTCTTCATCTGAAGCATCCGCACTACCCTGTACCCTCCCAGGCCTATACTCTCTGCGGGCCTCGGGTATCCTGCACGGCTTCATCTTGACCTTAGGGCCGGGCTCAGTTTCGATATAGTGCCTGGCCAGAGAAGTACGACCCGGCACATCAGAACACTTCTGCTGACTCTTCTTCATAAACTCACGTACCTCCTGTCCCTGGTGCACTGACCATGTGTCACCAACTATCACAGAAGGTATAGGGGGTTTTTCACTTTTCTCCAGTTCCCCACTTTCAGGCTCTTCTGGCTCACTGTCAGGGCTATACCCTTCATTTTCATTCATATCCTGCTCACTGTCAGTGTCACACAATTCAGTTTCACTCACATCCCGCTCACCGTCAGGGCTATACAATTCATTTTCATTCACATCCTGATCTGGAACCTTAGTTAACATGTCATCCACAACATTAACTGCACCATCTGGTCCCTCAAGTATGTGACTATGTGACAACCCCAGCACTATACTTCTATATAGTTCAGGTACTAGGAGCTGACTCACGACCCCTCCCTGGACTTCAGTGTCCCTATACAATAGGCTATTGTCCATGGCAGCATGAGGAAACCTCTCCTCAGAACCAGGCTCCTGGGAAACCTCATTTAGAACAATCATATTTTCCTGTGCTGTTTTAAGAGTGGGGTCTCGCCACTGCTCACTCTCAAAATTGTCACAGGACACAGGCAAGTCAGGGACACTCGGTTCCCGGGAACCACCATCCTCGTCTCCCAACATCACCTGCAAAGGAATTTCATCACTATCACAGTCATCATTATTATCAATATCATTATCATGACTATGATCAGTATCATCATCACTATCATGATCATCATCACTATCATTATCAGCATCAGCATCATTATCATGGTCATCATCATTATCATGATCATCATCATCATTATCATGGTCATCATCATTATCACATAAATTTAACGGCCCACTAGCATTGTGTTCCGCCCCTCGGGACTGCGCACCCTCAGTAGGAGCTTCATCACACTGTCCATCAGAAACATTTTTCCCCCAGAGATCCTCAGATCGGGAAAGTCTCCACCCAATATGACGGGGTGCACCAGGCTCTTCACTACCCCGACTTCATATGAAACCTCCCCGAGTTTAGGGACCAAGTCCACGGCAGTCTCTGGGTAGACTTTGGTGTCTCCATGGATGCACACCACACTCAGGTGCTTATCAGGGATGAAGTCCCTATCAATCCGGCTGTCACATACGGAAGTCACTGGACTCTCTGAGTCCAAGAGGGCCTGTGCTGGACAGTCATTTACTACCACCGGGGACCCCTGTGGTCCAGTCTCTTCGGCTGAGGTGGACACACACACAGGTTCTGCGCAGGGAGAGAGGGACCTGCCAACATCACGGCACATAGGCTCCCCCTCTAGTGAACAGCCGGCAGCAATTTCACGACATCTCCAACACTGTCCACCACAATCACCCTCCCATATGTCCGCTCGGGCCTGAACCCGCTTATCAGCATACCCCATGTCCCCAACAGCTGGAACGCTCTTACCGGGAGAGTTCGGCGTCCGGGAACTCTGAAGTGACGACCTCTCAGACGGCTGTACCTCAGGAGGACATGCTCGCGTGTAGCGGTTCACTATCACCTTTTCAACTCCATAATCAGGCCTGCTGACTGCAGACTCCCAACTGTATCTCCAGTCATGAACTCCCCTGGCACGGGCTGTCACCGTAACACCCAGCCGGGCAAGAATCCCCACTTTCATCTTAGCATAGTCTTGGCGGTCCTGCTCGCTCAGGTCAGCATAGGCCCTTTGGGGCTCTCCAATCAGATAGGGTGCGACCATCATGGCCCATTCAGATAGGGGCAGATTCTCCTTCTCTGCCAGTCTCTCAAACCTAGTGAGATATACCTCCACATCATCACGAGGTGTCATCTTTTCCAGGGACCGTCTTACCGCCTTCTTTACAGCGGACAATGCAGGTACCTTCACAACATTACTCGGGTACAAGGTGCTGAAAGCTGCAATCTGTTCCCTCAGCAATCGGTTAAACTCTGCTGCTGCTGCTGCCAGCTCTGCTGGGCCTGCTGCATGCTCTGCAGGTGTTTCTTAACAAGCTCCTCCATACTGCTGGACTTATCTGTCTCAACCACGGCAGTTTTATGTTGCACATTAACTTGCGCCATTTGTTCAAACAGCGCCTCCATGCTGTCATCCATGCTGTCAGACTTCTCTGTCTTAACAACGGCAGTCTTCACTCAAGACATACACACTCTACAGTCCTTTCCATAGAAAAATTCAGCTCTGCTGTGCAGACACTTTTTTTTTTTTTCTTTGCAAAGTCTATTAGGGCTACTGTCTCTTTAAGACTGCTCCACAGACTTTTCTTTTGCTGCTGCACATTCCACAGTCATTTTCACAACAAGTTCAGCTTTGCTGTGCATACATTTTCTCTCTGCAGACCCTATCAGGGCCACTGTCTCTCCAAGACTGCTCCAAACAGACGTTTCTGCTGACACACTTTTTTTTTTTCCTCTGCTGCTATTTCAACAGACTTCACCTTTATTGCTGTCTCTAAGCGTCTGTGCTGCATGCACACTCCAGCACTAACTGTATCAGCCACTGCGCTGCCCCAGCATTCTCCGCCAATTGTAGCATTCCAGGGGTTTAGCTCTAGGATCGCTGTCTGGGTAGACAGAATGGCATGAAAACAGTTCATTCAGACAGCAGGTCTGGTGTAAAACTGGCCGCAACCAGCTTTATTAAAGTCCACAGCAAACAGATAAAACAAAGCATAAACAGAAAACCTGGGCTTGTCTAGCCACTAATTACACTTAGATAGATGGCCCTCTCTATCCGGGACCCAGACTCTACCAGTCTGTGCCCAAAACAACACATATCACATATGTTACCAGTTTGGAGCTTCACAGATACTCCTCCTTGTGTCTGAAGGCACCTTCCATGTCCAGACTTGAGAGAGATCCACTCCTGTTCAGCCGCTCTTCACACGGATTCGCACTGAGACTACTCCTATGTCCGGGTCCTTCCTGCACCCAGACTGAGATAGCTCAAACTCCTGGAGACTGCTTCCTTGTGCCAGGACACCTCCCTGTGTCCAGGCTAAAGACAGCTCTAACACTCTTGGAGACTGCTTCCTTGTGCCAGGACACCTCCCTGTGTCCAGGCTAAAGACAGCTCTAACACTCTTGGAGACTGTTTCTTGTGCCAGGACACCTTCCTGTGTCCAGGCTAAACTAGCTCTAACACTCTTGGAGACTGTTTCTTGTGCCAGGACACCTTCCTGTGTCCAGGCTAAACTAGCTCTCAGATTGTGTTTGCAGACACCTACTTCTGGTCTCCTAATTAAGACCTGAGTAGTTTCAGGCTTGTGCTGCAAGTGTGTGCTGAATGTGAGGTGTAGTGACCTTTCTCTACCACTAGGTTTACAAAGCCACACATTTCCCTTATACCTAGGTGAAATGTACACCCCATTCATCACATATTCACTCACTGTCTCACAATATATATATATATATATATATATATATAATATATATAATATTATTTATTATAAAAAAAACTTTCAGAACTATATAACAAAAATTGGTCTGTGTAGCCATTTTTGAGACCTGTAACTTTTCACATCAATGGAGCTGTATGTGATTTGCCGCTGATTTTATTTTTACTTTTTTGGGGTATCTACAAAAGTTTGGAACTCCCTTAATTTCAGGGAGGTACAGTAACCGAAAAACGGCAATTTTGGTGATGTGTTTTTTATTTCTTTACACCATTTTCTATACGGGTTAAATAACTTTATATTTTTATATGTCAGACATTTCCAGATGTGACTATTCCAAATATATACTATATACTCTAAGCATGTGCTGCCAGCCACAGCAGGCTGAGTGCCACATACAGATACTCACCTATATATATACAGCTGTCCACAGACATATAGACACATCACAATATTTCTATCTATTTATCCACATTCCTCTTTCCAGTAACTACATTTTCTTCTCTTCCAGAGACCTGAAACCATCAAACATCTTTATAGACGGCGACAGCCACGTCAGGATCGGGGACTTTGGCCTTGCAGCAGTAAATGTATATGAGGGTCAGAAAGTTTCTAGATTTGAAGGAACCCTGAGATACATGGCTCCTGAAGTAAGGAACACGTCATCATATTACATAGTGGTTACTAGATTTCCTATTATTAATACCAGAACATCAGGTTAAGAATGCAGACATTCCCCCCGACCACATGTTATACAGGGGCATCCCTCAGTGGTCCCCATACACTAGACACATTGACCACACAGAGACCCCCATACAATGGACACCAGTAGATCCCTACAGTATGCAGCACACTTGTTTAGTACACTGCACCCCCTTACAGTGTGAGTCGCACCCCCTTCGGTCCCCCATAATGTACAGTACACGAAGATCTATTGTCCTCACCTGCCTCCTGTGCTGCTTGTTGATAAGCATCGTCCCATCACTGGTTCGGCCTTTGCCAAGCAACAACTCATTCTAAAGATTCCATAATGAATAAGTTACAGAGACCAGAGTCGTAGACAGAGATCGCTCCCAACTCATTGACTGTTTCCATCTCTTCCTCCTCTATGTACTCACAGGTTTTCCATCAAGAAGAACATGACGGAGCTGTAGATTGGTTTTCACTTGGCATCATTGTTTACCAAATGGCAACTGGAAAATACCCCTTCTACAACAAGAATGACAACAAGCGACTGCAAAAGTCCATTTTGTCGGATAATCCAATCTATCCACAAGATATCAACCCTGAAATAAAGGACATGATTGACAATGTAAGTGGTCATGGGAGTCACAGAGGCGTTACCATAGGGAACAAATTCTGTGGGGAGCAATATTTTGAAATTAGGGTATTAGGACTAGGATTAGATATAGGAATAGGGTTAGGGTTGGAAGGGATCATGGTTCTGTTCAGGACTAGGGTTATAAGGCACAAAAACACACAGAAAATAACAAATACAAAGTATAAAAAAAAATCTATAACAGTGTAGAATTCTATTTTTATAATTTGATGTCAGATTTCAACAAAAAGGAGAAAAAAAACTAGAAAACCGAAGGGCAAACCATAATGACATCAGTATGATCTTTAGTTACAGTACATGTGCCCGGGGAATACAGGGAGCAATAGTGGACAGGTGGAGGGGACACGGAGTGTGTGATTGCTCCACAGGCCAGGAATCACAAAATACTTAGCTTTACCCAGGTGCTGGCAACACACGCTACACCTACACCACTGCCAGGAAGAAGACATGACGGATGACTGTCAGTCACCCAAGATGATGGACTCTTTTTCTGTTTATTCCTCAGCTTCTCTGTAAATCAGCTGACAAACGGCGATTATTTGTGAGGGAGAGACTCAGGACCCATCCCATGTTCGACACAATTGACTGGTCAGCATTAGAATCTGGAAAACTCTCTCCATCACTCCACGTGGAGCCGGTAAGTACCTAACACCCTGGGGGCTTTCTGGGGAGATGACTGAGAGCAGTAATTGACATTAAATCTAGGTATAACTTTTGGGGACGGGTCCTCCAGGCTTCTTGTGGGAAGTTGCAATTTTGCTCTGGATATTAGTGAACTCTGACGTCAAACTTTTCTTCTCACAGACACCAGTGCAGGATGACGTTATTCCCGTTGCGGCCATGCTGAAAGCAAGAAAACCGCACGGGCCTCCAATAACACCCAAGGAACAGCGGGATTTCATGGACTTCAGCGGTATCAGTAGCAGGTGGAAAGATCTCCAGCCTATGAAGCTGCGGAGAACAACATCTAACTCCATCAGTTCTCCTGTAGATGAAGCCCTGATAGATAATGTGAGTCTTCTAACCCTAGATAATGTTTATCATGTTAAATGGGTTGACCAGGCTGAAATGAAAAGTCTGCAGATAATTATGTGATTGCATATTGCTGAATCAGAACTGTGTAATGCGGACACTGTCATGATTTCCCTGTATTCCCCTGTGGGTGGTCACGTTACCAGACTTACGCAATTTGCAAACCTACAGTCCAGACTCATCTGGCTACTCTCAACTCTCTTCTGTGATTGCAGACTTTTCGTTTCAGCCTGGACAAGCCCTTTATGACTACTTTTTTAGGACAAGCCCTTTCGGCTATCATTTATTCATAGGTGTGAATTTAACTCTCTTTTTTCTTCAACTCACAGGATTTATTTTCATCCACTATGTCATCCTCCTCACCATTCATATTGTTATTTCTAGAGCATTTCTTTTCTTTTTGTTTTGATTGGCTCACTTATTTGGCGCTATTAATTCAACAGCGCTTTACCGAGATTTTGGAAGAACAGATGAAGATTAGTGTTGAGCATTCCGATACTGCAAGTATCGGGTATCGGCCGATATTAGCTGTATCGGAATTCCGATTCCGAGTTCCGATATTTTCGTCTTATCGGATACCGGAATCGGGATTGTCACTGTCACTGTCAGTGTCCGTCGGTCGGGTCTGTCAGGAGTCAGCGGCACTTACCAGGCAGAAGATCTCCGGCGGTCACATCCCGGACTGCTTCATGGCCGCCATCTTCTTTCCCCGGCGGTCACATGCAGTTTCTCGCGATAACTGCAGTGACTGCTGGGTAATCCCGGCCGTAAAGCAGTCAGTCCGATGACGTCACCGCCGGGGAAGCAGGTAATCAGCTGTGCTGCGTCGCGATGACAGGCTCTGCCTGTCATTGCGATGTAGCACAGCTGGATCGTCGTGGGACTGTCGTTCTGGACTGCGTCGGACAGGTGGTATACTGTTGGTTTGTTTTTTTTCTTTTTTTACAGGAGATCGATGGCGTCGCAGGAATGAGAGTGTAATAAAAGAAATGAAAACTGTGTTGTCTCTTTTATTTCATTAAAATACTTTTTTCTTGCTTTGTCTTTTTTTTATACATTTAATAACTTTGGGATTAATAATGGATCGGTGTCTTATTGACGCCTCTCCATTATTAACCGGGCTTATTGTCACCGTGCAATCAACGGTGACAATAACCCCTTATTACCCCGCTTGCCACCGCTACAGGGCAAGTGGGAAGAGCCGGGTAAAGTGCCACAATTGGCACATCTTTTGATGCGCCAAATGTGGGGCTGCTGTAGCCTGGTATTATCAGGCTGTTGAGGGCCAAAATCCATGGGCCTTGACAGTCTTTTAATACCAGGCCGCAGCAGTCTGCATTTTACTTGGCTGGTTAACAAAAATAGGGGGGATCCCCACGCCGTTTTTTTTTCGAGGGGATCCCCTATTTTTGTTAACCAGCCAAGCTAAGCAGACTGCTGTGGCCTGGTATTATCAGGCTTGCAAGGTCCATGGATATTGGATCCTTACCAGCCTGAAAAACCAGGCCTCAGCGGTCTGCTTCATCTGGCTGGTTAACAAAAATAGGGGGGACCCCACGCCAATTTTTTTCGAGGGGATCCCCTATTTTTGTTAATCAGCCAAGATATGCAGACTGCTGTGGCCTGGTATTATCAGGCTGGCAAGGTCCATGGATCTTGGCTCCTTAACAGCCTGAAAATCCAGGCCTCAGCGGTCTGCTTCATCTGGCTGGTTAACAAAAATAGGGGGACCCCACGCCAATTTTTTTCGAGGGGATCCCCTATTTTTGTTAATCAGCCAAGATATGCAGACTGCTGTGGCCTAGTATTATCAGGCTGGCAAGGTCCATGGATCTTGGCTCCTTAACAGCCTGAAAATCCAGGCCTCAGCGGTCTGCTTCATCTGGCTGGTTAACAAAAATAGGGGGGACCCCACGCCATTTTTTTTTCGAAGGGAACCCCTATTTTTGTTAATCAGTTCCCTCTGACGTCACTGATTGTGTCCCTGGCTGACCTGAAGTGAAAGTGGAAAGCAATCAATTAAGCTTTCCACTTAAGGGCCCGTCTCACATAGCGATATCGCTACCGAGATCGCTGCTGAGTCACTAGTTTTGTGACGCAGCAGCGAGCTCACCAGCGATATCGCTGTGTGTGACATTCAGCGACGATCAGCCCCCCTGCCGGGTATCGCTGATCGTCGCTGAAATGTCAGGACCTTTTTTTGATCGCTGGTTTCCCGCTGACAGGCACACATCGCTGCGTGTGACAGGCGGGAGACCAGCGATCCGCTGGTAACCAAGGTACACAGCGGGTTTCCAGGCGCGGGGCTGTGCCTAGAAACCCGCTGTGTACCTTGGATACCAGCGCCCTGATGCAGGGAGCTGGTATCCAAGGTACACAGCGGGTTTCCAAGCGCTGCGCGGTGCCTGGAAACCCGCTGTGTACCTTGGTTACCAGCGGATCGCTGGTCTCCCGCCTGTCACACGCAGCGATGCGTGCCTGTCAGAGGGAAACCAGCGATCAAAAAAAGGTCCTGACATTTCTGCGACGATCAGCGATACCCGGCAGGGGGGCTGATCGTCGCTGAATGTCACACACAGCGATATCGCTGGTGAGCTCGCTGCTGCGTCACAAAACTAGTGACTCAGCAGCGATCTCGGTAGCGATATCGCTATGTGAGACGGGCCCTTAAGCGATGTTACCCGCAGTGTCGCTGTCCCAGATCGCTGCCTGAGCTGCCTGTTTGGCAGCTCAGCAGCGATCATGTAGCGATACACCAGCGATCCTGACAAGTGCATATCGTTGTCGGGATCGCTGGTGTATCGTTATGTGACACCCAGCCTTTACTCTCCTGTCAGGCAGGAGAGGAACTCATTCATTTGGGGTTTACTGTGAGGCTGCAGCATTAGCTGCGGTCCCTGCAGTAAACATTAACCCTTTCTGAAGGATTTCACCGTGGGACCTGACTGTGCATGGGATAGGTAAGAATAATTTTGCTTTTTTATTTTATTTTTATTACAGGAAATGGTTTTAGCAGGTAAATAAAATATGGTCAAAAACTGTGTGATTATTTCATTAAACTTCTTTTTTATTAAAGTGTGTGTGTTTGATTTTTCTTTCATACAATAGGATTAATAATTGATAGTTGTCTAATTGACAGCTCTCAATTATTAACCTGGCTTAAAGTGACCTTTCAATTGCAAGGTCATTTTAACCCCTTATTAACCCATTCGCCACCGCTACAGGGCAATGGGAATAGACGGGCAAAGTGCCAGAAAGGGCAAATCTAATTAGAGATTTGCCCTTTCTGGGGTGTCTGGGGGCAGATGTTAAGTAGCCGGGGGGGCCAAAAATAATGGTCCCTCTCTGGGCTATTATTATCTGCCCCCACTCACTGGCTTTGTCTGTCTGGTTGCGAAAATAGGGCGGGAGCCCAAGCATTTTTTTTCAGCAATTTTACACCTCATATATATATATATATATACATGTCATTGAATTTGTGACACATATATATATATATTTATATTTGTAGTTCATACACTTCTACATAGTATAATAGCCGCTAATTCAATTGCCGGCTTTTGTGAAAATGCAGAACCCGACATGAAATGACACTTGGTGTACATAGGGTTAACCATGTCTTTTCATGTCCTTTGCTATCTAATTTTCACAAACAATTAAATCAGAGTATGTGTGCAAAATTTCACACCTGTAGGGGTTAATTAAAGGTGTAAATTCGTAGCAAAAAAGTCCGGTTTTTTTACAACGAATTTACACCTTTAATTAACCCCTACAGGTGTGAAATTTTGCACACATAGTCTGATTTAATTGTTTGTGCAAATTAGATAGCAAACGACATGAAAAGACATGGTTAACCCTATGTACACCAAGTGTCATTTCATGTCGGGTGACCCGACATGAAATGACACTTGGTGTACATAGGGTTAACCATGTCTTTTCATGTCCTTTGCTATCTAATTTGCACAAACAATTAAATCAGAGTATGTGTGCAAAATTTCACACCTGTAGGGGTTAATTAAAGGTGTAAATTCGTAGCAAAAAAGTCCGTTTTTTTTACAACGAATTTACACCTTTAATTAACCCCTACAGGTGTGAAATTTTGCACACATAGTCTGATTTAATTGTTTGTGCAAATCAGATAGCAAACGACATGAAAAGACATGGTTAACCCTATGTACACCAAGTGTCATTTCATGTCGGGTGCTTCTGTCTTTTCACTGAAGCCGGCTTTACCCGGCAATTGAATCAAAGGATATTTTACTATGTAGAAGTGTATAAACTATACATATATGTATATATATATGTCACAATGACATGTATATATATATATATGTATTCTATGTGTGTATATTTAGTGTTTACAAGGAAAGAATGGGGTTTTTTTAGTTGCGATATTTTGTTCCCATAGACTTACATGGGACTTCCGGTATCGGTATCGGGTATCGCCGATTTTTTAGTGATATCGGCGATACCATTCCGATTCCGATACTTTAGGATATCGGAAAGTATCGCTCAACTCTAATGAAGATGTAAATTTGTCAAACACCTGTGCCCAAATGAAGGGTCCTCCTTCCATCACGCTTCATAGAGTTTTTCCCCACTGGGGTTTTTTCCCTCTATGACATGCAGTAGGTCGATTCTTCTTAATTTGAGGCAATTATCATCTCCTATATTATTGGTTAATCCATGAGTGAGACATCACAATAAATACAATATCTGAAAATGTTACTTGCGCCTTTTTCTATGTTTTCTAATTCCTTATTGGAAGAAGCGAGTCCTATTGTAGCCAATATTGGGCTTTAGTAGCCTTTTTTCTTCATTTTTAATTCCGTACTGATTTTTCCAGCCCTTTTGGATGAGTTGCCTTTACTAACATGGGTTGAGCAAGAATATCCTTTATGGCATCTACATAGTTGTTTGTAACCATTGGTTTCTATTGTATTTTCTATGTCCCTAATGCTAAGTCCTTATTGGAAGGAACAGGTTCTATTGTAGCCACCATTGGGCTTTAGTAGCCCTTTCCTTCATGACATAATTCTGTGTTGGAAACATTAATGTGGTATTATACTGTGTTGTGGGCACTATGGGGCATCATAGTGTATTGGGGGACACCATACTGTGTTTGGAGTATTATTTGTCCATTATTCTTTTTGGGGCACTGAGGGGACATCATACTGTGTTGAGGGCACTGTATGGACAACATGCGTCTACTGTGTAAAGGACAATGACGGGGCATCCTACTTTGTTGGAGGGAACTGTAGTTACATCATTATTTTGGGATGCTGTGAGGACATCATACTATGTTGCAGGAACTATTGGAGTATCATGCAGTGTGGGGGTCACTGTGAGGACATTCTTCTGTGCTGGCAAAGCAGTGCATGGCATCATGCATTCTTGGGGGCACCACAGCGTTTTGGAAATCAGTATGGGGAATTATACTGTGTCAAGGTACTGATGAGGTGCTGGGAACACTCTGGGGACATCATATATTGTGTTAGAGGCACTGATTGGGGCATCAAACTGTGTTGCGGTAACAATTGTAGTACTTCGTTTAGATACAAATTTACAGCCATTTTTAAAAATGTGTTTTAAGTTTTTTTTTCTCTGTATCTAAAATAGGCAAGTGTTTTTTAATGATATGGACTACCTGGTAATATACCTTGACTACCTGGAAATACCTATTTGAAATTGATTTTGCTTTGCTGTCAACACAAGTTTCACATCCCTGCAACGCTGAAGGAGCAGCATACTTCTATGAGTGAGCTAGATAATACTTTTTCCCACTGTGCTCCATTTCATGTTGACAAAAATCTTTGCTCACTCATATATGATTGAAGAATATATTACATTTATTGATACAAGTAACAGCATATGTGGAAAAGACCTTGGTATACTAATAGATCACAAACTGAACATGAGTCAACAATGTGATGCTGCAGCAAAAAAGGCAAATAGAATTCTAGGATGTATTAAGAAAAGCATAGAGTCTTTTCATACAGCACTATATTTAAAAAATATATAAAACATACATAGCAACACACACAACTTGCCTTGGAAATGGTGAATATACCACAGTGCCACCCTAGCAGAGAGAAGCTATGCTTGTATAAATGGGCATGTATGCCCCACTGGGGCATCACATCAGGCACTTGAGAGCTCCATGTGGCCCCCATCACTGATCTACATACACTATGTCAGGTCTTCAATACCATAAGTTACTAATTACCATAGCTCTTAGTGAACTATTGCTAACTATTTCAAGCTAATTATCACCCAAAAAGTCAATGGCTTTCTAGCCATGCCATACTATTCTTTCTGTTGAGCCAAATCCAGACCATTCAACACCCCGGGCTGAGGACATATGTTAGACTCGTAACATTCTTTCTTTATTTATGTTATTTATCGATGGTTAGCTTAGTTTTCTAGGTTTTTTGTACCTTTACATTGTTGCCTTATGCAAACTGTGTTCAACGCAATAAAAATAATGAAACTCTGCCTTGTACTGGAAAATGATTTAACATGCAGGCGAGGGCCTGAGACATTTAATTAATTAGTATTTTGATGTTCAGGAAGTTTTCATAGGCCAATCATTCACGTACATTGGCTTAATGTTCTGTGAGTAATTGGCGGTGAGTGATATCTGTGCACTCCCAACCACCGAGCGCTTCCTATAGTCAGAGGATGTCCCTGATATCAGCGAGGCATTGCTGGCAGAGAGTCTGTACAGTGTGGTGAGGCCCGTCACTGACAGCTCAGCAGATAGGAAATGTTAATGATGCTGTGATTTTACTGTCGTTGTTTCCTTCATGAAGAAACTGCACTTCAAAACGCACGGAATAAATTTTGAGGTTGGAACCTGCTTTCCCTGGGACGTTCATCTACAATAGCGCATACAAAATAAAGAGTAATTCCCCTGTATTTTGTCGTTGTGGTTAGGACATCTATCGCGGGGTCCTTCTCCAGTATCACACAATCAACAGAGCAAGAGAAGTACGAACAATCTCAAGACCTTTATTATAGGCAAAACTAAAAGGTCCATAAACAATCCACCACACTGAGGATATAATCGTCCAGAACACGAATGCAGTTCAGTAACAGGATAAATGTCTCAGGAGATGAGTCCAATAATCCAGACGACAGTGACAAAGTTAGGTCAGCCTGAAGGGTCTATGGTTCTTCTTGTCGAGACAGTCCATCGGCGTTCTGGTGCTGGCTTCCCCGCTTGTATTGGATGGAGAAGCTATAAGGTTGTGGGGATAAGCTCCATCGCTGCAATCTTCCATTGTCTCCTGATATGTGGTTCAGCCATGTGAGGGGGTTGTGGTCTGTAACAATTGTAAAGTCTCTGCCATACAAGTATGGCTGCAATTTTTTTAGCGCCCATACAATGGCAAGGCAATCCTTTTCAATAGTGGCATAGGCAACTTCCCGATCCAGTAGTTTCCGGCTGGCAAAAGCAACAGGATGTTCTTCTCCAGCGGCATTCACTTGGCTAAGTACTGCCCCAATCCCAAAGTTGGATGCATCTGTCTGCACGAGAAACCTGCGCTTATAATCAGGCGCAGCCAAGACTGGAGCAGTGATGAGGGCGGTCTTTAACGCTGAAAAGGCATCCTCGCATGCAGTCGTCCACGTCACATTCCTAGGCATGTTCTTGCGGGTCAAGTCAGTTAGGGACTTGGCCAAGGTGCTGAAATTAGTAACAAATTTCCGATAGTAACCAACAGTTCCTAAAAATGCAAATACCTGCTTTTTAGTCTGGGGTCTACACCAGTTGCTAATGGCTTCCACCTTGGTAGGTTCAGGCCTTAGGGTCCCACCCCCTACTCTATGCCCGAGGTACTGCATCCCTATTTGGCATTTATCAGGGCGAATGGTCAGTCCTGCAGTAAGGATACAGTCTACCACTATGCCCAAGTGTTTAAGATGTTCCTCCCAGGTTGTGCTAAAAACGGCAATGTCATCCAGGTAAGCACAGGCAAAGACCTGACATTGCTCTAACAGTCGATCTACCAGTCTCTGGAAAGTAGCGGGGGCATTCTTCATCCCAAAGGGCATTTCCAGGAACTCAAAAAGCCCAAATGGAGTAATTAAGGATGAGCGCTCCCGAACGTCCCCCGTTAGGGCTATCTGCCAGTACCCCTTGCTCAAGTCTAACGTGGTCACAAATTGGGCACTGACCAGATGATCCAATAAATCATCAATCCTGGGCATGGGGTAACCTCAATCTTGGTGGCATCATTCAATCATCTGTAATCAACGCAGAATCGTGTTGTACCATCCTTCTTGGGGACCAGCACAACAGGAGAAGCCTAAGACCTGTGAGATGGCTAAACAAATCCCAGTCGTTTCATCTCCTCCAGTTCGTTCTTTATCATGCCTTGAACAGCCTCTGGAACTCGGTAGGCAGCCTGCTGGATGGGGCGTTGTCCGGGGGTTTCTACATGGTGGCTGGTGAGAGTAGTCTTCCCTGGCTTGGAGGAGAAAGCAGCAGCCCTCGGCCTTGCCTTTTGTATATCCGATAAATGGGAGCCCAGGGGCACTTGTTCCAGTGATCTTCCCGATTGGGCGACCTGGAGAAGATCAGGGAGATACTCGTCGGCGGCGGTATCACTAGGGGGGTGGCAGACGGCTAGAACAGGCAGAGATCGGTCATGGTATTCTTTCAGCATGTTAATGTGGACGGTTTTCTGTCGTCGACCACTAGAGTCCAGGGCAATAATGTAGTTAGTGTCATTAATTTTCTTGACAACCTGATAAGGGCCTTCCCACACTGTTTGAAGCTTGTTGGCAGGGGAAGTAGTAATCATGAGCACTTGTTGTCCTTCCATAAATTCCCGGGTCCTGACATTACGGTCATACCAGGTTTTTTGTCTGGACTGCGCCATCCGCTGATGTTCTTTAGCCAAGGTAGCTAGCTGGGTGAGACTGTCTCTGAACTCAAGAACATAGGGAATGATGGGCATTCCGTTGTCTGAGATATCTCCCTCCAAATGTTCTTTCAGAAGAGTGAGAGGCCCCGGACCTTCCGGCTAAACAGTAGTTCGAAGGGAGAGAACCCTGTGGACTCTTGGGGAACCTCCCGATAAGTGAAGAGGAGATGTGGCAGGTATTTTTCCCTGTCTTTTTCAACATCAGCAAAAGCCCTCAGCATATTTTTTAGGGTTCCATTAAAGCGTTCACATAGTCCATTGGTTTGCAGGTGGTATGGGGTGGTGCGAATGGCTCGAACACCACAGGTATGCCATAGGGACTGGACCAGGTCTGACATGAACTGAGTGCCTTGATCCGATAATATTTCACCCTACCTGGGTAAAGATGGTAACAAGTGCCTCGGCTACCTTTACTGCTGTAATACTGGACAGGGCCACAGCTTCAGGATACCGAGTGGCATAGTCCTCCACTGTCAGGATATATTTTTTCCCCGACCAGCTGGGGTGGGCCAGAGAACCTATAATGTCGACAGCTACACATTGAAATTGTTCTTCAATTATGGGCAGGGATTGCAGGGGTACCTTATGTCGAGCTCCTGTATGCTGCATTTGCTGGCACACATCGCAGGTGCGGCAATAATGGGCTACCGACTGCGAGATGCCAGGCCAGTAAAAACTTTGGGTGAGTCTCTTTTCAGTCCTTTTCCTCCCCTGATGCCCAGCCAAGGGGATGTCATGGGCCCGTTGAACTAGCTGTGCCCTGTACTTCTGAGGGACAATGAGTTGCCTGGTCCTTGTGTCAGGGTTGCCCTTGTCACTGACTTTTGTTACACGATAATACAGTCCGTTTTCTCGAGTGAAGGCATTCCCATTATCTCCCACGCGCCCATTTTCTTCCCTTAACCTAAGGGCTGCTAAGGTAGTGTCACCCTCTATTTCTTTCCTAAACTCCTCTCTTTCCCAAGACTCTCCCAATTAGTAGCAGGGAACGTATTGCTTACTAACTCTGATGCGGTTTGTGGTGGTTGCTCCCCGGTGAGGTCCGAAGCCGTAGTGCTTGAAGGGCCTGTAGTCGGGTGACTGCTCCCACAAATTGGCACTGTAACTCCCCAATGTCGTTCACAAGGAGGATATCTGCAGGGAGTCCTCCCATAACTCCAATCCAACACAGTTTTTCTTCATAACCATAATCCAAACGCACAGAAGCTCGCTGTATGGCAATGGGAATTCCCGGGCCCTGGTGAATTGCCTCGGGTTGAACCACACGGGGGTCAGCGATAGTCAGGAATGCCCCCTTGTCTCCAAATCACGACACTTTGTATCCATCAATTAAGACATCCTGCAGGTGGCATTGCCGTTGCTCTGGGTCGCTAAAGGACAAAGGCCAGGATCCGTACACTCCAGAAGGGGTATCTATGGTGCCGTGGTCGGTGGTCCACTCTGGTGGGGGTGGTGGTAGCTCTTCCTCAGGCAGGATGGAGTGCACAAGATGCACTGGCCGAGGTGGGGCTGCATGGGGCTCCCTCCGAATCCTTGAGGGACAGCCGGATAGCAAATGCCCAGGTTGCCCACACCCATAACATCTCCTCTTTGTGATACCCCCAAGTTGTGTTCGGAACTGTGGGGGCCCAGGATTGTGAAGCTTGATTGTCATTGGCCTGCGACTAGGTGGAAGGGCAGATGTAATCGGAGGGGGCCGGGGCGCAGGAGCAGGCTGTGGTTTATTGTCCAGTAGCCCCAGGGCCGGCTCCAGGTTTTTATGGGCCCCGGGCTAAAGAGCCTCAGTGGGCCCCCTTAACACAGACCACGATTCATGATGCACAGATACAGCAGAGAAATATGGGTATAGTACAATGCCAAACACTTCACTTCTTCCATTACATGACTGATATCTATTGTAAATTGTACAATAGCTCAAAAACCACCAAATCCTCACAGCGCACAGAACAGACTGGACAGTACAGTCCTCCACACAATATTATGGGCACCACAGTCTTTCCCCTCATCACCCATATAATACCCCATGCAGGATGTCACCCCCCATATAATGCTCCATACAGAATACTGGACCCAAAATAATGCTCCATACAGAATACTGGACCCAATATAATGCTCCATACAGGATATTGGTCCCCATATAATGCTCCATACAGGATACTGGTCCCCATATAATGCTCCATACAAAATATGGAGCTCTCCTCTGCATTGTACTGCGTTCTGCACTGTTACGGCTCAGGAAAGGGCGCTGTGGAAAGACTCCCCATTATCATCATGATTGCCTCCCCATCATCATCATTATCTCCTTATCATCATCATTGCCTCTCCATCATCATCATGGCCTCCCCATTATCATCAATGCCTGCCCATCATCATCATCTCCTCCCCATCATCAATGCCTGCCCATTATCATCATTGTCTCCCCATCATCATCATGGCCTCCCCATTATCATCAATGCCTGCCCACCATCATCATCTCCTTCCCATCATCAACGCCTGCCCATTATCATCATGGCCTCCCCATCATCATCATGGCCTCCCCATTATCATCAATGCCTGCCCATCATAATCATCGCCTCCCCATCATCATTATCGTCTCACCATCATCATCAATCCCTCCCCATTATCATCAATGCCTGCCCATAATCATCATCATCTTCTCCCCATCATCATCAATGCCTCCCCATTATCAGCAATGCCTGCCCATCATCATCAATGCCTCCCCATCATCATCAATGCTTCCCCATTATCAGCAATGCCTCCCATCATCACCAATGCCTCCCCTTATCATCAATGCCTGCCCATCATCACACACAGACAGCACACAAGCACTCTCTCACATACATACACACACACACAAAGCACCGCACTACATACACACAGACACACACAGAGACACACACACACACGTCTCACCTGTCCAGCGTCCGCGCTCTCTGCAACAGCCGGCCGCTGAATGATGACGTCATTCAGCGGCTCTGCTGTGAGAGGAAGCGCCGGTGCCCCCTGGAGCCCGGAGCTGCGGCAGCGGAGGCACGGGAGAGGTGAGTATTCTGCCAGCTGCTGCCGGGGCCCTGAGCAAGCGGGGGGGGCCCAGTGGCGGCGCTGACACCGCTGTCCTCCGCTAACGGGCGCGGGGTGCCAGACGGTGAGTGGGCCCCCCCCGTCTGCTCAGGGCCCCGGCACTTGCCCGGGTGTGCCGGGTGCTGACGCCGGCCCTGAGTAGCCCCCTCCATTGTGGTCGGATAGTAATGGCTTCATCGGCCAGGGCTGCAGCTCTATCCACGGTACACGGCGTGCGCTCCCGGACCCATTCCCGCACTTCTGCGGGGCACTTGGCAAGAAATTGTTCTATAAGGAATACCTGTATAACATCTTCCACAGTAAAGGCGTTTTCTGCTTCCAGCCATCTCCGACATGCCTGGGACATTTTATGTGCATACATCCTAAACGATCCCCCTGTGGTGCATAGGAGGTCTTGGAACTTGACCCTCTATGAGTCTGGGTGATAGCATGGTAATCCAGGATAGTTCGCTTTACAATGTTATAATCCCAATTCCGCTGTAACAAACGCATCCAGCCAGAGTGGGGCACCTACACTCCTTGAAGAACCCCTCCACATCTTCGAAAGACTCATCAAACGGCTTAAAGTCTGCCTGGGTGATCTGTACAGGCTCCCGGATCATTGAGTTTACACTCCACATTGCATTACACCCTCTCTCAAGCTCCATTGCTTCTTGTCTCTGCTGTGCCCGGCGGGCAGCCTCCTCCTTATACTCCTGGGAGATGTCTGGGCACAGAACTGCCATCTTTTCTTCATACCACACCAACCACTGGCTTTTTGGGGTGGGGATCCCTGTCTCCAGTGCTTGTCCTTCAGACATCTGGGAGGAGGTGGCCTGGCTAGCACCCACCAGTAGAACAATTAAGGCTTCTTTAGTCAGTCCCTGGTAGTTCAGGCCCAGTTCTCTGGCTCTCTCCTGTAAACTGGATACAGTCCAATTTCTGTACTCACTCTGTGGGTGGTTCTCCATTGGGTTACGCTCTGTTGATCCCACCGCTACCACTAGTTGTGGCGGGGTCCTTCTTCAGTATCACATAATCAACAGAGCAAGAGAAGTGCGAACAATCCCAAGACCTTTACTATTGGCAAAGCTAAAAGGTCCATAAACAATCCACTGCACTGAGAATATAATCATCCAGAATACGAATGCAGTTCAGTAAGAGGATAAATGTCCCAGGAGATGAGTCCAATAATCCAGACGACAGAGGATAAACAAAAGAAACCATATCCTTCTTTCTCTCTGACGTGCTGTGTCCTTACACCCTCCTCACCACACAGGATCTGCCTTTCCCCTCCCTGTCCTTCTCAGAACCCCCTCCTTATGTCCCAGGGTAGTCAGACCGGTTTGATGGCTTTCAGGCCTTTCTGACCTGGGAAAGGTGCCTCAGGGATTAAGGCACTAGAGGGGGTGACTGGCTACATTTTGATAGCTGAGGGCTCATGAATGGACAATCAGGAAATGTCAGCAGGGGTTCATCAAGAGGCATAGACACATTCAGGCTGCAGATGGTAGGTGAGCTAACTCAATTATCAGCGAAAAGGCTGATAATTGAGACTCTAGACAATATGTGGAATACACAGAATGATACCGGGCAACAAGAGAACACCACGTAAATCAGTAAAATAGAAATATACACAAAATGATACCCACAGAACATATCACACCTTCACAACATCCAAGATCATCGAGAAATTGCGGAGCTACTGATGACAGCCATGTCTAAACCTCAGGAAAATGCATCCATTTCTTACCTACATTTTTTTCTACCCTTTTTCCCTTGTCCCATATTTGCTCTATGCCATTCAGTTGTCTTCCAGCTGCTGTTCCCCCTATCACAGTACATAGATTGTAGAGTGCCTGCAGCTTCATCTCCCCATCCTCCCTGCCTAGTATGTGTTTTCAGTTTTTCACAGCACAATTGGAGCTATTAAATGGGTTATTCAGGACTAAATTATTTTTTTACTATTAGTGTCAGGAATTACTATTTAATATGTCAGGGATTTATTTGTCTATCCCACTTTCAGTCCTGGTTTGGAACTTGCAGCTCTCTGGCGCCACCCTTACCCTCAGGTCCATCAAGGAACTACAACTAGGATAAGTAGTCACCAGAAAGGCTGCCTTGCCATGTACTGGCTATTGGACACTCTGCAGTGAGGGCGGTATGTATATTCCCAGTCTCAGGCCAGAAATACACATATAAACCCCTGTTCTGTCACTGCCAGGGTCTCTCAATTTCCCCAGAACACTTTGCTGCCACCAATTCCTCATTTGACTTCAAAACCAATATCGGGTCAGGAGCCCACAAGGTAGCGTAATTTAGCGCGGAGGACGTGGCGGTCGATTCATAGAGCAAGGAAAACGAAACTAGTAAATTTTTATAGATTTAATCCAGAAAATATAGGCAGTGTTTACAAAAATACAAAGATGTTACAAAAGAAACAAAATACAGTATATACAGACAGTTAGAAATAAATGGGATTAAAAGATTAAAATAAGAACTTATTATATCTCAGTCACAGATATGACGTGTTGATAAAGGGGAGGAGAATAGTTCCAAGGAAAATGGTACATCAGCGCAGCCTCATGTTAGCTGGTTCTCCGGGCAAATTTCAACTTCCTAATCGAGCATCCTAGATTTATACCTTTCCCTTGCTGACCTCACTGGGGAGGCTGAGGTACAGGATATATACCACCTTTTAAAAATAAAAAGTTCTTAAAAACTTCTATTTGTCATAACTCTGAGTGGAAACCTCGGAAAAAGATGACAGGGGTTTCATTTTTCTTATTGTGACATTATCTTTCATTCAAGACCAGACATGATGTGTCTGGGTGGTGCGGGTGGCCAGAAATCCATTTCTCGGTTTCTGGCGTCCGCATAAGCTACAAAACGCTGCTATGAATAGCTCTAATTATGCAGATTCCGTAAATATATTTGTCCTGCCCCTATGAACTTTCACCCAATAGAAGTATAATCCACACCTATAGCAGTATAATGCACACCCATAGTAATATAATGCACCTCCATAGTTGTATAATGCACCTACATAGCAGTATAATACGCCCCAATAGTAGTATAATGCACCACCATAGTAGTATAATGCAGCCCCATAGTAATATAATACACCCCCATAGTAGTATAACGCACCCCCATAGTAGTATAATACAGCCCCATAGTAGTATAATGCACGCCCATAGCAATATAATGCACCCCGATAGCAGTATAATTGACCCCATAGAAGTATAATGCACCTTATAGGAGTATAATGTACTCCCATAGTAGTATAATGCACCCCCATAGTAGTATAAAGTACCCCCATAGTAGTATAATGCACCCCCATACCAGTATAATACACCCCATAGAAGTATAACGCACCCCCATAGCAGTATAATGCACCCCCATAGTAGTATAATGCGCCCCATAGTGCGGCTTTACAAGAAAAAATTGTTTCTCCTTATCTGGCCAAAGAGCAGCAGTGTCCCTTGCTAGGATTCAGCTGAGGCTCAGACCGTCGTCCCGGCGTATGGCAGTGACGTCATACACCGGCGACATGCGCTCTGACGTCAGCTATTGGCCTGTGATTGGCTGGCGGCTGTTAACTGTTGCCTTGCGGGAGGATATCCAATATATCCTCCAGCACGGCAATAGAGTTTAACTGTACGAGTGTCTGAGGACGCATTTTCAGTTACTGAATCGGCAGAATCCTGCCACTGGGGCTCTCTGCTCGCCGGGTCCCATATGCCAGTAAGTGCAGTAATGCCCTGATTGGCGGCCCTGTGCTCCTGAAGACTGATCCAGAGAACAACCCTTTAATTGGCTCTAAACCCCTTCCACAATATCTTTTCCAAAAATGATCTAATAATCTAACCTAATGATCATATTGCAAAAAACATATAACAAGTGATGGATCCCCTCTGCCAGATCCAACCTTGTAGATCGTTTAGTACTGGGACATGCCAGGTGGGTGACACCACCATACTAACTGGCCCAGTAGTGTGGCTACAACGGGTGCAGAAGTTGCAATTTCAACTGAGCCCTAATGTCCAAACACCCCTCTGCCATATATAAGAGCAGAACTATAATCCACCTCTGCACTTATAGGTGAAGATACTGGTTTATAATGAACAATCAGTGGTGCCAGTAATGCATAAAACTACTATAAATGACAAGTAATGGTTGGTAGAGCCCAGGGCACAGGTGTATGGTAAAGGACATACATCTTTGGACTCTGCTGGATGTCTTGGGTTATGTTAAGTACATGAAGAATAAAATGTGAACTGTGAGTTGCAGGAGATGATCTTTTTTTGTTCATTTTGGTGCAACTTTAACACAAGTTACAACAGTAGTGCAACAATCTCACATGGCATGATGCCACCCAACAGAAGTGCAACAATCTCCCATGGCATGATGCCACCCAACAGAAGTGCAACAATCTCCCATGGCATGATGCCACCCCAGCATTGTACAGCTGCAGATGTCACAATACTTCCGTTGTTCCATGTGATGTCATGCTTCTCTGTGATGTCACGTTGTTCTATGGCTTCAGGTTTCACTCTTCTAGGTGTTCATGAGGTTACTTGTGATGTCATGCTGCTTTGTGACATCACATAACCAGTGACTTGTGCGCTCGGCCATCTTGATTCCTTTTGTGGACCTTTGCCGTCTGACGAGTGAAGGTACACTTTTTTTTCCTCGCGCTTAGCAAACTTTTGATTGTGATAATACCACAACATGAGTGTTAGAGCCGGAAGAAAGCGGAAAAATATTCCCAATAGAGAAGAGACCACTAGTTCTAGCAACAAAAGTAGTCTCTTATGCTATTATACATGTGTCTCTCATGACACCAGAGAGGACATCAATGGGGAGAGGAATACCCCCAATGAGGCATCTTCACAACACAACAAGAAGAACTCACATTCTCTCCGAAGATCCAGAGAGACGTCCAGTACTCGGGATTCGAGGACCAGACACGATGCTCCTTATAAAAAAAGGAGATGTATTGATGCTGGAGAAAGTCCAGCCTTAAATAGCCCTCAAAAAACTCAGGTGGACACCAGAGTTTTAAAGAGGAAGAGAGAAGAACAGGTGGACGTTAAACGGTCCGTCACTGGAGGTGAAGGAACGAGCCAAGTCTGTAGTAATGTGGCCAAAAGACCAAAACAAGACACCAGCATTTGCCCAGGTGCAGGTAAGATGGGAAATTAATCTGATCCGGGGCGTAATCCCAACCAATAGATGATTGTATGTAAAACTAAGTAACCCCATCAGAATCAACAAGTCTATGGGTGTGCAACAAAATAGGATTCTTATGGACCATCTTTTTGCATCCCATTTTTTCCAGATACTTTACAATTATTGACAAAAACTGTATTTGGTTTGGTGATTTTATTACCTGCCAATGTATAAAAACAAAGGCCAAATGGATGACAACTCAGAAGGAAAATTGTCTGTTTTTTCTGGATGAAAATCTTATGACTTTTTTATTATTCACTTTTGTGCAGTTCGCCGAGTGATGAGTCAATAATTTACCCTCTTTATCTCACCAGGAGAAGGCTCCATCCAGTCGGATGACATCTTGCCCACTGTGCCAGACACCCTGTCTGTGGAAAGTTTCAACTACCACAAGGTTCTTGGTCAAGGAAGTTTTGGAAAGGTTTGTGATTCTTATTTTTCTCCAATTTGTACTTTTTTACTAATGTCTATAAAGCGTTACTCACATAGAAAGGTTAGAGGGGTCACTTTTTGGTTAGAAGTGTTTGCCAAGGATTGTAAACTTGGCTGTCTTCTATCAATAACAGCGCCACCACTGCCTACAGGTTGTGTCTGGTATTGCATTGAAGTCATAGGGACTGCATTTTAACTCCACACACAACCTGTAGACCGATGTGGCACTGTTTGGGAAAAAAAAACAGCTACTGTATATTTTTGTGCTCCGGGACAGCCCTTTTTAGCTGGTTAGAGTGTATTTTACTGTTTGAACTCCCAACAATTTTCTGTATTTCTAAGGAAATCAGCATCAAATGTTTAATATGAAACAACATTACATGGTGTTTAGTGAAACTGTTGGACTTTGTGTGTAATGCACGGATGTACCTGGTCCTCCAGAGCTGAAAATTTTCTTTTAAACCACTCAGTGGCTGATACAAATCGGCAGTGTCATACTGTGGGTTGCCCAGGACAAGGCAAGAATTTTGCGCCCCTTAACCCGTGGACTATTAGCATTCCCTCAGTCCCTTCCACCAGTCCACACATGAAGAGGCCATGGCGGGTACACGGGGTTGGGCTTCCGGTACAGATAACGCTGCTATTGCAGATTCTTGCACCTAGTGACCCACATATCTTATTTCTGTTCCTCCTTCAGGTGTTCTTGGCCTCAGAGAAAGTCAGCGGACATCACCTGGCAATTAAGATTTTAAAGAAGAGAAGGCTAATTAAAGTATAAGTGCACAATAACAGCAATAAATGAAAAATCGACGCTGCAGCTTGCAGAGCAGAACCCCTTCCTTTGTGCCTCATTTGCCACGTTCCAGACATCAGTAAGAGCTCGCGCTTCCATCATTGACTCTTTTACCTCTTAGCCCATTTATATATAATCAGCATAATTCTAGTGTAGTATTATATGATGCAGTATTATGTGATGGGCATCATCTGCCCAATATCAGCAAACGAGGCTCATAAACCTAGGCCCCAATTGGAGTTTTCTGGGACATTTTGAATATGGGAATATTTGAATATGTAATGTTCTCGTCTCCTCTTCCCCAGGATCATCTCTTCTATGTGATGGACTACATGGCCGGAGGAGACCTCTGTGATCTGATTAGGAACAAAGCCCCATTTGATGTTGAGACAATCAGGTAAGATTGGTTGGGGTCTATAGGGAGTACATAGGGGAGCGCACAAGGGTTACAGAACTGCTCTCGCCTCAGTTATACTCTTATTTAGCCAAGAAGATTGATGACATCCAATATGGCGGTCACTGTCATCCACTCGGCTCACTCGCCGGTATAGAACAGATCTGCAGATGTGCACCAATGTGTCCTCCATGTCAGTGCGGATGAGGAACGAGGATGATCAAAGTTTTTTCTCTCTTTCCTTTCAGGTTGTACACGGCTGAACTTGCCTGCGGGATCCAGTTCCTCCATTCCAGAGGCATTATACACCAGTAATGAGTTCTATATTATTCTCCTTTTACGTAGATCATGACATAGACTATTCATAGGGTATTGTGGGGGGATTTACCCCTTCCCAACAAGGCAAATCTTCATTTTTGTTGTTGTTTTATATATGTTGTAGTAGATCAGCTCAATCAGCGGTACTCGGAGATAGAAAATCAAAAATCCAGCCCTTCAACAAATTGGCTAGTTAACCCCTCACAACACTTAATGTGCTGGAGGAAAAATCTGGGTTTTAAATCATTGAAACCATTAACGACAGCAAAACATATCTTCCCTCCAGCACCTTTCCAGTGACTTTATCACAATATATATAATATTAGTTATAAAAAAAACTTTCAGAACTATATAACAAAAATTGGTCTGTGTAGCATTTTTTGAGACCTGTAACTTTTCACATCAATGGAGCTGTATGTGATTTGCCGCTGATTTTATTTTTACTTTTTTGGGGTATCTACAAAAGTTTGGAACTCCCTTAATTTCAGGGAGGTACAGTAACCGAAAAACGGCAATTTTGGTGATGTGTTTTTTATTTCTTTACACCATTTTCTATACGGGTTAAATAACTTTATATTTTTATATGTCAGACATTTCCAGATGCGACTATTCCAAATATATACTATATACTCTAAGCATGTGCTGCCAGCCACAGCAGGCTGAGTGCCACATACAGATACTCACCTATATATACAGCTGTCCACAGACATATAGACACATCACAATATTTTTATCAATTTATCCACATTCCTCTTTCCAGTAACTACATTTTCTTCTCTTCCAGAGACCTGAAACCATCAAACATCTTTATAGACGGCGACAGCCACGTCAGGATCGGGGACTTTGGCCTTGCAGCAGTAAATGTATATGAGGGTCAGAAAGTTTCCGGATTTGTAGGAACACCGAGATACATGGCTCCTGAAGTAAGGAACACGTCATCATATTACATAGTGGTTACTAGATTTCCTATTATTAATACCAGAACATCAGGTTAAGAATGCAGACGTTCCCCCCGACCACATGTTATACAGGGGCATCACTCAGTGGTCCCCATACACTAGACACATTGACCACACAGAGACCCCCATACAATGGACACCAGTAGATCCCTACAGTATGCAGCACACTTGTTTAGTACACTGCACCCCCTTCCAGTGTGAGTCGCACCCCCTTCGGTCCCCCATAATGTACAGTACACGAAGATCTATTGTCCTCACCTGCCTCCTGTGCTGCTTGTTGATAAGCATCGTCCCATCACTGGTTCGGCCTTTGCCAAGCAACAACTCATTCTAAAGATTCCATAATGAATAAGTTACAGAGACCAGAGTCGTAGACAGAGATCGCTCCCAACTCACTGACTGTTTCCATCTCTTCCTCCTCTATGTACTCACAGGTTTTCCGTCAAGAAGAACATGACGGAGCTGTAGATTGGTTTTCACTTGGCATCATTGTTTACCAAATGGCAACTGGAAAATACCCCTTCTACAACAAGAATGACAACAAGCGACTGCAAAAGTCCATTTTGTCGGATAATCCAATCTATCCACAAGATATCAACCCTGAAATAAAGGACATGATTGACAATGTAAGTGGTCATGGGAGTCACAGAGGCTTACCACAGGGAACAAATTCTGTGGGGAGCAATATTTGGAAATTAGGGTATTAGGACTAGGATGAGATAAAGGAATAGGGTTTAGGGTTAGGGTTGGAAGGGATCAGGGTTCTGTTCAGGACTAGGGTTATAAAGGACAAAAACACACAGAAAATAACAAATACAAAGTATAAAAAAAATCTATAACAGTGTAGAATTCTATTTTTATAATTTGATGTCAGATTTCAACAAAAAGGAGAAAAAAAAATAGAAAACCGAAGGGCAAACCATAATGACATCAGTATGATCTTTAGTTACAGTACATGTGCCCGGGGGATACAGGGAGCAATACTGGACAGGTGGAGGGGACACGGAGTGTGTGATTGCTCCACAGGCCAGGAATCACAAAATACTTAGCTTTACCCAGGTGCTGGCAACACACGCTACACCTACACCACTGCCAGGAAGAAGACATGACGGATGACTGTCAGTCACCCAAGATGATGGACTCTTTTTCTGTTTATTCCTCAGCTTCTCTGTAAATCAGCTGACAAACGGCGATTATTTGTGAGGGAGAGACTCAGGACCCATCCCATGTTCGACACAATTGACTGGTCAGCATTAGAATCTGGAAAACTCTCTCCATCACTCCACGTGGAGCCGGTAAGTACCTAACACCCTGGGGGCTTTCTGGGGAGATGACTGAGAGCAGTAATTGACATTAAATCTAGGTATAACTTTTGGGGACGGGTCCTCCAGGCTTCTTGTGGGAAGTTGCAATTTTGCTCTGGATATTAGTGAACTCTGACGTCAAACTTTTCTTCTCACAGACACCAGTGCAGGATGACGTTATTCCCGTTGCGGCCATGCTGAAAGCAAGAAAACCGCACGGGCCTCCAATAACACCCAAGGAACAGCGGGATTTCATGGACTTCAGCGGTATCAGTAGCAGGTGGAAAGATCTCCAGCCTATGAAGCTGCGGAGAACAACATCTAACTCCATCAGTTCTCCTGTAGATGAAGCCCTGATAGATAATGTGAGTCTTCTAACCCTAGATAATGTTTATCATGTTAAATGGGTTGACCAGGCTGAAATGAAAAGTCTCGCAGATAATTATGTGATTGCATATTGCTGAATCAGAACTGTGTAATGCGCACACTGTCATGATTTCCCTGTATTCCACTGTGGGTGGTCACGTTACCAGACTTACGCAATTTGCAAACTTACAGTCCGGACTCATCTGGCTACTCTCAACTCTCTTCTATGGAGATGTTAAGTGATTGCAGACTTTTCGTTTCAGCCTGGACAAGCCCTTTATGACTACTTTTTTAGGACAAGCTCTTTCGGCTATCATTTATTCATAGATGTGAATTTAACTCTCTTTTTTCTTCAACTCACAGGATTTATTTTCATCCACTATGTCATCCTCCTCACCATTCATATTGTTATTTCTAGAGCATTTCTTTTCTTTTTTTTATGATTGGCTCACTTATTTGGCGCTATTAATTCAACAGCGCTTTACCGAGATTTTGGAAGAACAGATGAAGATGTAAATCTGTCAAACACCTGTGCCCAAATGAAGGGTCCTCCTTCCATCACGCTTCATAGAGTTTTTCCCCACTGGGGTTTTTTCCCTCTATGACATGCAGTAGGTCGACTCTTCTTAATTTGAGGCAATTATCATCTCCTATATTATTGATTAATCCATGTGTGAGACATCACAATAAATACAATATCTGAAAATGTTACTTGCGCCTTTTTCTATGTTTTCTAATTCCTTATTGGAAGAAGCGAGTCCTATTGTAGCCAATATTGGGCTTTACAGTCATGGCCAAAAGTTTTGAGAATGACACAAATATTATATTTTCACATGATCTGCTGCCCTCTGGTTTTTATGTGTGTTTGACAGATGATTTTATCACAGACAGAAATATAATAATTGCAAACATATGAGTAACAAAAGCTTATATTGACAGTTAGAATGAGTTAATGCAGCAAGTCAATATTTGCAGTGTTGACCTTTCTTCTTCAGGACCTCTGCAATTCTCCCTGGCATGCTCTCAATCAACTTCTGGACCAAATCCTGACTGATAGCAGTCCATTCTTGCACAATCAATGCTTTCATTTTGTCAGAATTTTTAGGTTTTTGTTTGTCCACCCGTCTCTTGATGATTGACCACAAGTTCTCAATGGGATTAAGATCTGGGGAGTTTCCAGGCCATGGACCCAAAATCTCTATGTTTTGTTCCCTGAGCCATTTAGTTATCACCTTTGCTTTATGGCAAGGTGCTCCATCATGCTGGAAAAGGCATTGTTGATCGCCAAACTGCTCTTGGAGGGTTGGGAGAAGTTGCTCTTGGAGGACTTTCTGGTACCATTCTTTATTCATGGCTGTGTTTTTAGGCAAGACTGTGAGAGAGCCGATTCCCTTGGCTGAGAAGCAACCCCACAAATGAATGGTTTCAGGATGCTTAACAGTTGGCATGAGACAAGACTGGTGGTAGCGCTCACCTTGTCTTCTCCGAATGAGGCGTTTTCCTGATGTCACAAACAATCGAAAAGGGGATTCATCAGAGAAAATAACTTTACCCCAGTCCTCAGCAGTCCACTGCCTGTACCTTTTGCAGAATATCAGTCTGTCCATGATGTTTTTTCTGGAGAGAAGTGGCTTCTTTGCTGCCCTCCTTGAGACCAGGCCTTGCTCCAAGAGTTTTCTGTCTCACAGTGCGTGCAGATGCACTCACACCTGCCTGCTGCCATTCCTGAGCAAGCTCTGCACTGCTGGTAGCCCGATCCCGCAGCTGAAACACTTTTAAGAGATGGTCCTGGCGCTTGCTGGTCTTTCTTGGGCGCCCTGGAGCCTTTTTGGCAACAACGGAACCTCTCTCCTTGAAGTTCTTGATGATGCGATAGATTGTTGACTGAGGTGCAATCTTTTTAGCTGCGATACTCTTCCCTGTTAGGCCATTTTTGTGCATTGCAATGATGACTGCACGTGTTTCTTTAGAGATAACCATGGTTAACAGAAGAGAAACAATGATGCCAAGCACCAGCCTCCTTTTAAAGTGTCCAGTGGTGTCATTCTTACTTAATCATGACAGATTGATCTCCAGCCATGTCCTCATCAACACCCACACCTGTGTTAATGGAGCAATCACTGAAAAGAGGTTAGCTGGTCCTTTTAAGGCAGGGCTGCAATGATGTTGAAATGTGTTTTGGGGATAAAGTTCATTTTCTAGCCAAATATTGACTTTGCAAGTAATTGCTGTTAAGCTGATCACTCTTTATAACATTCTGGAGTATATGCAAATTGCCATTAGAAAAAGTGAAGCAGTAGACTTTGTAAAAATTAATATTTGTGTCATTCTCAAAACTTTTGGCCATAACTGTAGTAGCCTTTTTTCTTCATTTTTAATTCCGTACTGTTTTTCCAGCCCTTTACTAACATGGGTTGAGCAAGAATATCCTCTATGGCATCTACATAGTTGTTTGTAACCATTGGTTTCTATTGTATATTCTATGTCCCTAATGCTAAGTCCTTATTGGAAGGAACAGGTTCTATTGTAGCCACCATTGGGCTTTAGTAGCCCTTTTCTTCATGACATAATTCTGTGTTGGAAACATTAATGTGGTATTATACTGTGTTGTGGGCACTGTGGGGCATCATAGTGTATTGGGGGACACCATACTGTGTTTGGAGTATTATTTGTCCATTATTCTTTTTGGGGGTACTGAGGGGACATCATACTGTGTTGAGGGCACTGTATGGACAACATGCGTCTACTGTGTAAAGGACAATGACGGGGCATCCTACTTTGTTGGAGGGAACTGTAGTTACATCATATTATTTTGGGGATGCTGTGAGGACATCATACTATGTTGCAGGAACTATTGGAGTATCATGCAGTGTGGGGGTCACTGTGAGGACATTCTTCTGTGCTGGCAAAGCAGTGCATGGCATCATGCATTCTTGGGGGCACCACAGCGTTTTGGAAATCAGTATGGGGAATTATACTGTGTCAAGGTACTGATGAGGTGCTGGGAACACTCTGGGGACATCATATATTGTGTTAGAGGCACTGATTGGGGCATCAAACTGTGTTGCGGTAACAATTGTAGTATTTCGTTTAGATACAAATTTACAGCCATTTTTAAAAATGTGTTTTAGGTTTTTTTTTCTCTGTATCTAAAATAGGCAAGTGTTTTTTAATGATATTGACTACCTGGTAATATACCTTGACTACCTGGAAATACCTATTTGAAATTGATTTTGCTTTGCTGTCAACACAAGTCTCACATCCCTGCACCGCTGAAGGAGCAGCATACATCTATGAGTGAGCTAGATAATACTTTTTTCCACTGTGCTCCATTTCATGTTGACAAAAATCTTTGCTCACTCATATATGATTGAAGAATAATATTAAATTTATTGATACAGCATGGATCCCCCTGTTTCTGGGGACGAGGACTTTTTAACGTAACAATCAAGCTAAGTAACAGCATATGTGAAAAAGACCTGGGTATACTAATAGATCACAGACTGCACATGAGTCAACAGTGTGATGCTGCAGCAAAAAAGGCAAACACAGTTCTAGGATGTATTAAGAGAAGCATAGAGTCTAGATCACATGAAGTAATTACCCCTCTCTACTCCTTGGTCAGGCCTCATCTAGAATATTGTGTCCAGTTCTGGGCACCATATTTTAATAAAGACATTGAAAAACTGGAGCAAGTTCAGAAAAGTGCTACCAGGATGCAAAAAAGAAGGCTAACAGGAGACTCAATAACCGTCTACAAATATCTGAAGGGCGTTCACACTGTAGAGGAATCATTATTCTCATTTGCACATGGAAATACGAGAAGCAATGGGATGAAACTGAAAGTGAGAAGAACAGATTAGATATTAGAAAAAACTTTTTGACAGTGAGAGTGGTACAGGCTGCCACAAGAGGTAGTGAGTTCTCCTTCAATGGAAGTCTTCAAACAAAGGCTAGACAGACAACTGTCTGTGATGGTTTAGTGACTCCTGCACTGGGCAGAGGGTTGAACACAATGACCCTGGAGGTCCCTTCCAACTCTTACATTCTACATGTGAACGGTGTTGGAAATATGTGAAGTCAGATGTGTCTTTGTTGTTATCTCTGCAGATGAATTTTGGCTGGAGAAGTAGACAAGTCGGTCTGGGCCAGATGGAAAAGTGAACAACTCCATCAGAAAGAACCTCAGCTGTAAGTTACTATCTGTAACTGCACTGTAATCTCTATATGTCCCGCAGGACTGGTATCTATCTACCACTAAATATCACCATATGGCGGTAATATCAGTGCTGGTCTGTGTATAGAGATTTATTTTCAATAACAGTGCAGTCAACTCCTGAGGTTCCCCTATACCACTGTCGTTACATTATAATCATGATTACCTGGTTAGGGGACACAGACAAAAAGGGCCCCTGGGCAAAAACAATGTATGGACCCTTTGCAGCCCAAGAATTTCTAAAAATTGCAAAATTGCACCTTCTTTCTTCTTTGGAGGTAGAAATGAGCCCCCTTACCTGTTGCACCCATGTGTGGCCGCGCAGTTTGCACCAATGATATCTCCGCCTGTTAGGGGCCCACTCACATGTTTCGCTCCCCACCTTAGCTGAACCCCTAGTTACGCCTCTGCCTGGGAGAGCAGTGATATAAATTGCTCTGAATGGTTCAATCATTGTCTGTGCAAAAGATCACTAAGCGCAAAGAGAAGTATGCAAGGGTCAGTAGAAACTGGGCCCAGACCATGCATGATCCACATGACCTGATGTTCACATGCCATGTTCTGTGGCGTTTGATTCATGTGATATCTTCTTACACTTACCCTGTGACCTCCATGGTCAGAGCCTGATCTCAAGAAGGGAGGCAGTGTCAGATCGAAGGAAGTAAATCATACCTGAGATGTAAGCTGTGGTCACCAGCGCTGGCCTAAGGGGAGGCAGAGCTCAGCGGTCATCTACCATAGGGGTCAGCCAACTGTGGAGCTTCAGCTGCTGTGAAACTACAACTCTCAGCATCCCTGGTAGCTAATGTTGGGAGTTGATCTGATACATCACTAATTACATAACAAATGCCACCAAGGTCAGTGATTGGCTGCAGTGGTCATGGACTCGTGTATAAGTGGGAAATGACACCAAGGTAAACAGAAGACCAGTAGGGAGGATTGGGAAATGCAAGGATGAAATGGGACAGTACACATTTACTCATTTGCTGAATGTTGGTAGGTTTTAATTAACTTGGAAAATCTCTTTAAGGCCTCATTCCAAAGTCCGTGTCGCACAGATAATGGGGCAGTAGCCGTGGATGAGGTACTTGTCTCTTACACCCCGGCACGTTACATGAAGGTAGGGGTCCTGGCTGGGTGTGTGGATTTGTGCTTTTGGGGGCGCTGCGCCCTTGCAGGCCACATGTTACTGCTGACTTTGGTTGGCAAGAATCAGATGTTGAGGACTTCAACGAGGGAGACAACCTGTCAAAAATAAACATTTTACTGAAGAAGAACTTGGTGTGGATTATGTACAGAGGATAGCAGGTACACAACCTGAAGGTTTCCTTCACAGCATGGAGCATTTTCATACACAGTTTCTGTGCGCTTCTCTCGACTCACTTGGTTCCTGTTTCCACTAGTTCACCTGCCTTCACCACGCCCCAGCTCAGTACTACAGTCTAGTTAGTGAAAGTCTTATTCTCAACCCGAGGTTCCGCGTCTTTTCACTCAAGGCAACTATTTTGCCAATATTGACGGTTCTTAGCTTCTATGCTACTGCTGTGTTGGAACTCCTGCTTGTAGCATTCTCTTCATCCTGGCCCATTACCTCTCTGAGCTATAAACTCTGGGCCGTACTACTAGTTGTCCTCTCATAGGACCAGTCTTTGATTGACAACTCTGTCCTTCTTTGGGTTTCCTTTTCTCTGGATCACGCTATCCAGTGCCTCAATCTCCTCCTGCTTCGGGACACCCACGTCATGCTGCACTGCTTGCTGTTCACACCTTAGATCTGCCTATCAAGCACACTGGGCAATCTCCGACATTCTGACAGGAAACGGTCTCTGTCCCTTCACCTTAGCCCCTACCACTCTGGGCTAGGCCCAAACATTAAGTCCAACTCTCGATACCATCAGGCAAAATGCAACCTATCATGAATAACGGTGCTATGCACATGTCCATGTTTTTTCACAGACTGTGTATCCGTGCAGAACTCATGGAGACATGTCTGCTTTTCTCCGGTATCACACATGAAAAGGCACAATAGAAGTCTATGGGTGTATGAAAAACACATACAGCACACGGATGGCATCCATGTGTTATTTAAAATTGCAAATGACGAAAGAAGCTTTGTCATTTATTTATTTAGGTGAAGTTGTTTCTTGAAGTCGTTTTCTATTGAAAACCCATTGGTTTTGCCCACGCTTGAAAAAAAAAAAGCATCATGTGAACACGCCAAACAATTGAGATCTGCACTGAATGTCAATTTCTGTGTGTGATTTCTTAAAATCTCATCCACTTTGCTGCCACTATAGTACGCTGCGGATTTTCATCCCTTAATTTCAGACAGAATTGTGCAGGCAAAATGCAAAGGGGTTTTTCCAGTTCCAGAAAAATTCCTGTTCTCTGGCAACAGTTAAAGCAAAAAAAAAAAAAAAGTTGCGCTTTGCTCACCCTCCCCAGGTCTGGCACTGGGTCTCCAATAATGTGGGAACCTATAAGTGAGCTGAGCTGACAGCACAAGCCGCTCATTTACATTAGTGATATAGATCATTTAAAAAAAAATTCTGATTTCATCCATACCGACCCTCTGAGGATTTTATGTAATGTGCTGTATATGTGAATGTGAGAAACCAAAACACACAGAAAATAACATTTACATCTAGGAAAACCGAGAATAGCAGCTGTTTGACACTTGAGAGATAGGAAGACATTCCAGGAACATAATATTTAGGTTTGGCGCAACCTGAGTTTTGCTTCCTTACAATGGTGGATATACTGTTAAAAAAAAGAAAAATATTTGCCTTGACAAAGACACTGTTTGTGTCGGAACGCATGGGTCCGGTCCCACATGCCACTCTCTGGGGAATACTTGCTCCCGTAGGGTATTATAGAAGGATTTACCCTCCTCCTCTTACCGTCTACTATTCAGTTCATGGAGTTATTTTACCCCACTAAGGTAATGATAGGGTTTCTATGCTTTGGACCCATAAAAGATCCTAGGGTGAGCATTAAGGATTGAGATTATTGTTTACTTTTTTTTCAGGTAAAATCCTCTAAGATAAATTGTGTTTCCCTGATGATGATGATGATAAAAATAAGATTGGGCTAATTTAGCCATTGCTGCAAGGTTTTTTGTGTGCAACACTTATTATAGGTTACACCTTATAGGCATGTGGACTAAAGGTACTGCACACTAAGCTATCCCGCTAGCGATCTCGTTAGCGTTGCATACTAATGAGATCGCTAGCGGGATTGTTTCTATATCGCTAAATGCGGCCACATTTAGCGATATAGTTAACGACGCTATCGCCGTTAGCGATCTTCTTAACGACTTTAGCGTACAAAAGTACCGCTAAATCGCTAAGAAAAGGTGCCACACAGCGATTAGATACTTACCCAGCGGGAGCGCCAGCGATGAAATAGGGTCCGGAACGATTCCAGCGACTAGCGAGATCACAGCAGGAAGCTCGTCGCTGGAAGCTGCGCACTGAACAATATCGCTAACGAGATCGCTAAATAGTGACGTTTTTTAGCGATCCCGTTAGCGATATTGTTAGTGTGGCATACCTTTAGTCTTTTGAGTATTTAACTCTGGATTGTGACCTTTTTTGTATGTACCATAAGTGGTTTTTTAAGTGTTTTTAATATTGTGTTGTTTTTTTTGTGTATTTGATTTGGAATAAAACTTTATATTGTTTGACTTTACAAAATAATTTATTGGTGATCCTTCAAGTATATGCATGTGTCTTTTTACTTGTTGTTTCTTATGCTACTATTTCACATGCAGAGAGTGATCCCAATTCTATATATTTGTTGTGGAGTGGTGCCCGCTTAAAAACAATTGTTCTTTATTTAACTAGTTAACAGCCACGGGAGGATCGTAATTCCATCCGTGGCTGTTGTCAACTATTTAGATCAGCTGACATGTGCCCAGAAAAGTGCGGGCTCAGCGCCGGAGCCCGCACCAAACAGGGGGAATTCGACATCGGCTTACTATTACACCCAATGTCGGAAAGGGGATAATAGGCATTTCACTAGCTACAAAGAACCTCTCAAAGGACCAAGAAAGTGCATTAAGCCTCATTTATGTGCACAAAAGTTGGAGTCAGAGTGTTATCAGTATTTTTCAGCTGTTTCATCAGTATTTGGTGCACATGTCAGTTTTTAGCATCAGTAATTTGTATGAAAAAATAAATTGCAAAGCTTCTCCTATCCATTGCAATAATAATCACTGCAGTACACAGATTGGACATTGGTGATTTTCCAGGATCCATAGACTCGTTTGGGTAATTTTGATCCATGACAGGGATTTTACTGACATGTCTCAGTGATTTTTTTTTTTTGACGGACACCCAGTGCGCATGAAAACACAGACATGTGAACAACTCCAAACATTATAATGGGTACATGTTCTGTGAAAATGACCGATAGAAGACATACGTGAAGGATGGATGTCTGAATGAGGCCCTACATAAAGTCTATTGTTTTTAAAAAGCTTTTTTTCACCAGAGGGGGCGCTGCAGTGAAATTGCAAATCAGCAGGATACTGCAGGGAATTATGCCAGAAGCAATGTGGAATCAAGTTTTTTGGATTTTGGTACCAATTTCCCACTGTCAACTTTGCAAAAAAAAAAAAAAAAAGGATATGTCTGTGGCAGTTCCCTCACCCTAGTATTATATTTACCTGCTGCCGTCTTCACCTTTTAACAGCACCACTTGGGTCCCGAAGGCGCCATCTTGTGACCTCAACACTGACTGATCCGAAGTCAGAGGCAACGGTCACAAGCTCTCAGTGTAAGTCTATGAAAGCCAGAACGAGGCGCTCATAGACTCGCATTGGAAATGGACCTCCAGCTTGCCTAGCAGACACTAGAGGGATCCAGCCGGTCACATCCTGTTGAAGACCAACCAACACAGGACTGATCGAAGGTGAAGACAGCGATTGGTAAGTATAATACTAGGGTCAGAGACCTTAGATTAGAAGCACCACTCCAGCACTGCAATAAAAAAACCTCGGTGGAGTGGTGCTTAAATTAAGTTTTAGCCTACAGACTGTAGCTCTGTCATGACTTCCGGCTGAAGCCCTGAAAACGAGATTCAGGCTTATTCTCCAACGCGGCCATAGACATTAATTCAGGAACATAGAGGTGCTTCTCTCTAAATTAGAATATGATCAAAAAGTTAATTTATTTCAGTTCTTCAATATAAAAAGTGAAACTCATATTATATAGAGTCATTACACACAGAGCGATCTATTTCATGTGTTTATTTCTGTTAATGTTGATGATTATTGTGTGGCCCAGCTACGCCAGGCACACATATTCCAGGAAAATGCACAGGAAGGTAACCGTGAAGCTTGATATTCATTCACGTCACTCACATTTCCCAACACACCCACTAGGGGTATAAAAGGTAGTGACACGTAGCAGTCAGCCATTCAAGCTTCCTGTCTTAGGACAGAGCAAGCCATTCAAGCCTTGGAGAGGAGAGGAGTTCAGTCAGAGTTCAGTCAGCTTCCTGTCTTAGGACAGAGCAAGCCATTCAAGCCTTGGAGAGGAGAGGAGTTCAGTCAGAGTTCAGCACAGTCTAGTCTTGGAGGAAGAGGAGTGCAGACTAGACTCTGGCAGAGCAAGTTCATAAAGTGGAGTCTGGTTTGAGTGTAAGAAGTCACTCTAGCCCAGTCAGAACTGCAGGGACCAGCACCTCAGCACAAGCTACCTGTATTCTTTGGAAGGAGGAAAGTAACTCTCGGAGCTACAGCGTGTACACAGTTGACAGAGTTCCTGTGCGCTGCTCTGGACAGGGTCTGAAGAAGGTGACTCTCGGAGCTACAGCATTTACACAGTTGACAGAGTACCTGTGTGCTGCTCTGGACAGGGTCTGAGAAAGGAAGGAAAGAAGGAAGGAATCACAGGAGCTACAACAGTGAGTGTACTGAGAACTGTTCAGTGAGCTCTGGAGGAAAGCTGACATTTTACATCATCGCTACTTGTGCTTATGTTAAGAGCAAGAGCAGGACGAGAGGCACAGTGGAGAAAGATAGAGACAAGTGCATCAGGTACCGGATTACCCGCACTAATTCACCGGACACCGGGGTCCGAAGCGTTGCTAGTGCTTTATGCCTAGTAATAAGAAACACCGGAGGCCTTCCTGGACTTCAAGTCGCAGAAGGTAGCCCTAAGCGCTGATACGTAAACGGAGTCAGGTAGAACAAGGACTTTGAGTCAGTGCACGACAAAAGTAAGGACTCTGTTCTCACCAACACAATTTTTCCTTGGGAAGATTCTCCTCCCCCTCATCCACATGTCATGCCAGTGACTGAGATGTGTAAGTTCTTATGTTAATCCTCTTTTATTTGTAATTGTTCTGTATATACTGTATTTTGTCTCTTTTGTATTTTTGTAAACACTGCCTATATTTTCTGGAGTAAATCTATAAAATTTATCAGTCTCGTTTCCTTGCTCTATGAACGGAACTCCACATCCTCCGTGCTAAATTACGCTACCTTGTGGGTGGGCTCCTGACCCGAAATTGGTTTTAATGTCAAACGAGGGGCTGGTGGCAGCAAAGTGTTCTGGGGAAATTGAGAGACCCTGGCAGTGACAGAACAGGGGTTTATATGTGTATTTCCAGCCTGAGAGTGGGGATATACATACCGCCCTCACTGCAGAGTGCCCAATAGCCAGTACATGGCAAGGCAGCCTTTCCAGCAACTACTTATCCTAGGTGTACAGTAGTTCCCTGACTGACCTGAGGGTAAAGGGGGAGCCAGAGAGCTGCAAGTTCCGGACCGAGACTGAGAGTGGGATAGACAAATAAATTCCTGACATATCAAGTAATTTCATGACAGTATGTTTAGTAAATGCACTCAATACTTGGTAGGGGCTCCTTTTGCATCAATTACTGCATCAATGAGGAATGGCATGGAGGCAATCAGCCTGTGGCACTGCTGAGGTGTTATGTAAGCCCAGGTTGCTTCAATAGCAGTCTTCAGCTTGTCTGCATTGTTGGGTCTGGTGTCTCTCATCTTCCTCTTGACAAGGAAGGTTAAGGTCAGGTGAGTTTGCTGCCAATCAAGCACAGTGATACTGTTGCTTTTATACCAGGTATTGGTACTTCTGACAGTGTGGACAGGTGCCAAGTCCTGCTGGAGAATGAAATTTCCATCTCCTAAAAGCTTGTCAGCAGAGGGAAGCATGAAGTGCTCTAAAATTCCCTGGTAGACGGCTGCACTGACTTTGGTCTTGATAAAACACAGTGGACCTACACCAGCAGATGACATGGCTCCGAAACCATCACTGATTGTGGAAACTTCACACTAGACCTCAAGCAGTGATGGTTTGGGGAGCCATCTTATCTGCTGGTGTAAATAAATTTGCCCCGATTACTTTTTAAATTTTTTTCGTGTTATATTTATTTTAGAAATTACATTTAGTTGAACCCCTCCCGCCATAGTAATGTTTAAAGTGGAACATTAATTCTCAATCGTTTTTATAGCAGCACAAGCTATTTAGATTACTCCCAGGACTAATCTGTCCATGTCCCTGTAGCGTGAGGTGATATTTAGTCATTTGTTGCCTTCTGTAACCAATCACAGTGAAGCTTTGATTTCTCCAGAGCAGGTTGGAAAATAAAAGCCATCATCCCATTGGTTGCTATGGACAACCAGGCCTGCTCTTCTGCTAGACAGATTTAGTACATAAGGCCTATGGGCCGGGATTGTCAGCAGCTGTTATTGGGGGGATACCAGCGTCATTGGGGGGATACCTTCTAATAGCAGAGCAGTTCTAGGGCAGCCTGTTGTCTCAATCTAAACCGGCATGTAGACACCAGACATCAGTCCGACAGCAGGATGGCCAATAAATGTGACTTCGTGATAATGTGAAAAGGAGAATTTATGAAGTTGAGACAAAGATTCACGCTGCCCTTGTCCGGCATCCATTCCAGTCCTCCATGGCGTCCGGACCGGGGCAATCTTCACTTCTGCGGCTGGCGTACTAGGTTCTGTGATGTAATGAGCTTGCAGGGCCCCCATGATGCCGGACGCAGAAGTGATGGCTACCTTCATCCAGCTGCTACAGAGGACAGCAATGGACGTGGGACCAGGGCATTCCCAATCTTTTCGTCCCTGACTGAATTCTTTTGGCCTTTATTGGGAAAATGGTGCTGTATGGAGATGTTTGATGTATAAAACAATGTCTTTTCCTGGCCTATATTCCAAATGTAGTCTCTTAAAGAGGTATTCCCAGAATCTTATCTGCTCAATATAGGATAAGGGATATGCTACTGATCGCTGGGGGACCGTCTGCTGGTACTTTCAATGATCCCGAAAGGTGGACTCTGCATGACCTTGTCCAGAATGGAGCGGACGTGTGCATGGTGGACCTATGCTCCATTTATTATCTATGAAACTGCTTGATAAAGCTGAGCACACTGCTGGGTGATGGGCATACCATAGACAATGAATGGCGCAGAGGTCCAGCATGCACACCACGTTGATCTGCACATGCGTTTCCAAAAACCGCAATCTAAGAGTGGGTAACTCTACTCAGCACTGAAAGCGCTGTTAGGGTAATCTCGTAAGGTGAGATCTTAGTGATTACCTGCCCCATACCTAATAAATATGAGTCGAGTGCATGCATAAAAGAGAGACACCGGACACAAAGTCAGATGTATTCTTCTGCCTCAGCAAGAGCAGGCACTGAACTGATTTTATTAGTACAATGAAAAAGATTCCTTCCAGGGCGTAGTTCCAGGATACAAACGCCATCTTGCCACACCACATTTGAATTAGCTTATGTAAGGTTAATAATTGATTCTTTAGCCATTCTCTCCTTCACAGCGCCACTCCCGCTTTTTTTATTATTTCAGTGCTGGAGTTGTGCAACTAATCTAAGTTCCCTGCAAGTAGTATTATACTTACCAGCTCGTCTTCAGCTGTTCCCAGAGCTGCTCCGCCATATTGTGACTGTAACTACTGACTCAGCGGAAGTCAGAGGTAACAGTAAAAAGCTCTCAGTCTATGGGAATCTCGTTCTGACTCTCATGGAATTACATTGAGCAGTGATTTACAGCTCGCTCAGCTATCAGTGGAGATATCCGGCAGGTCACAACCTGCAGAAGACCGACCAGAGTGGTGCCGATAACAGAAGATGGTAGCTGGTGAGTATGGGTAGGGAGCTTAGATTAATGACACCATCCAGAGCTGAAATAAAAAAAAATAAAAATCCAGGATTGGTGCTTGAGGCATCACATTTTTAGGAATGAAGCCACAACCTGGGGCTATTGAGAGGACATATGTTGCACCCAATGAAAAAAAAAACAATTGTAGATGCTCTACAGATTTGACTGAAGAAGAGACAGAGCACAGGTTAAAGTTTAGAGATGGACACAGAGGAAACGATTAACCAGATTTTCGTAACTGAAGCAAAGTACCTCTGGAGTGGAATGTGGGATCACAAGCGCGCTAAATAAATCCCACATTTAGCTCAAATCATAGAGAACATGGGCCCCAATTCATCATTTCTCTAAGAATCTGCCTCCAGAGTTTATTTTAATTAAAAAGGGGGCATTACTAGTGTGAGACATGTAATGATTAACAGTCTGCTCTCCTGATCACACTGGTGATTCCCCTGGAAGCATATTTTCTGCTAGATCTATGTCCCGCCCATAGATCTTAACAGCTCATTTATTTTTTAAGAAAAACCTGGAAAAAAAAAAGAGACATCGGATCACAGATATCAAGGTATCATTTTTCAGCTTCCTATGACCTATGGGTCCATATAGATGGCTTAGGAGACTACAGATGCCCTTTAAGCAGTTTTGCTTGAGCTATGCAAGATCATGTCTGGATTTTCTCAATGTTTTACATTTTTGCTTATTTTGATTCTCTGCACTATTGGCCTTATCACTATTAGGTTATCAGCATCAGTTATCGGATCGATGTTCACCGATATCACACTGATTATTTATCTGTATTTCCAGTATGATGAAAGTCTTATAGACTGAAACATCACGTGGAGTGCAGGAGTTTTCGTCAAGTACAAGCAGGGCCGGATTAACGTAGGGGCTGATGGAGCTGCAGCTCCAGGCCCCTTGTTAGAGATAGGCCCATCCGCGGCTGCTCTCTGCTCTCCTCCCTTCCCTGTGCTGCTGACGTCAGTCTGGTGGTGGAGGGGGAGAGGAGGAGCCAGGAGAGACTGTGTGCTGGAGGGGGAGAGAGGAAAGCTGCCGCTGAAAGTACTGTAGGAGAGGAGTCGGCAGCAGCACAGTGTTATCTCATTCACCCAATCCAGAAGCAGGATGTAAATGAAGGCAGAACATGTGACCACAGAGCAGCCAGTCACAGCTCACCTTTCACTTGTCCTCATCCATGTGTGTAGCCCTGGTATGTAAGGCACACAGGATCTGGAGAATGCACAGTAAGGTAACAGTTAAAGCTTGACATCACGCACTTACACTTCAGACACACCCACAGGGGTGTATAGGGGAGTGACGTGTAGCACAGAGTAGTTAGTCTAGCTTCCTGTCATCTTACAGAGCAGTCAGGGCTAGTTCTTCTCAGACAGTGAGGATTCCTGTCAGAGCTCTGGGTGAGCAGAAGATTAGTTCCTGCCAATTCAACGAAGTGGAGTCTAGTAACGGATGACTAGTTATCATCCTGAGTCTAGTCAGAGTTACCTTTTACTCAGTCTGAACTTTGAGGAAACTGAGAGTTACTCAGTGAGACCAAGGAAGAAAACTGACTTTCTATCTTCACGCTTCAGTGCTACATTGAAAGCAGAAGCAGGGCAAAGGGCATAGTGGAAGGATTCAGAAGTGCCTTAAGGATTGGACTATCCTGCACATTGTCACCGGTCACTGGGGACCGAAGCGTCACTATAGCTCCAGGCATAGTGATAGAAAAACCAGAGTCTTACTGGACCTTAGGTTGCAGAAAGCCGCCCTTAGAGTGCCAGTACGTAACCGAGTCAGGAGAACAAGGCTTCTGAGTCCGGCGCGCGGCAAAAGAAAGTACTTAGTTCACCACTTATAAGGCTCTATCACAAAACCGGCCGGGCAGTACAGCTAGTGGGAAAAGCTGAAAACTATAGAGTTAACTTAGCTACAGGCAAGCTTGGACTCACTCATCATTCGGAAAGAGAAGGAGGCCTGTAACCTGCTCAACTGTTACCGCTACGTGCATTCATCCACCCCGAACAGCCTCCCTGAGACCTGCCTGAACAACTTGAAGTAAAAGGTATGGAAAGAAGCTTCTATGTGTGAGACTGAGTTATTTAATTGCATCCCTGCACAACCCCACCATAACTATCGACCTGAGGGAAGAGTCCCACCTGTAGGGGACCCGACATCTAGCTGCCTCACCATCCCCTCAGAGATCTACAGCAGCGCTGGTCTTAGTGATCAGAGAACTACAGGTGGCGTCACGAACTGTATATATACCTATCCCCTGTAAATATACCCCCCAACATACGCCTGACCGCCAGGGCCACAGACCGAGCCACCGCTACCTGTGACAACCCCATAGACTTCCATGGGCTCGGCTCTGGGTACCCCATTGCCCTGGTAACCCACAATTGTGGTGCGTGGTCACAACATAAAACTTGGCGTCACGAACAGGATCCGAAACTTGCAGCATTGCGAGCCCTGTGTGCCTGTGGAGTGTTTTGGTGAAAAAGACTGTTGCTGTTGTTTGGCGCCAAATACCGCCATATTTGCCGCCATATTCGCGCCCTAAGGCGCTGGAGAAGAAGGTGGGCGTACCTGAAAGAGCGCGCAAAGTCTTGGACACGCCCCCGGCTCTGACTCAGCGGCAGGTCCTGCGACAGGAAGTGGACGCTCTGACATCAGAGCGCCTGCGACGAAGGTCCTGTTCCTACTGCTGTGCCTGTGAAATAGCAGCTTCTGAAACCGGTAGGCTCCGTTTAACCAAGGGGGCGCTAATATGTTGCAACAACCGGCCGACAGTGCGGCCCCAGCCGGAGGCCCCGACTCCGCACCGCGTGGCGTTGTAGCGCCAGAAGGGGGCGCAGGCCCAGCACCCAGTCCGGTGGTCCCGCTCATGCCACTAACGCTTCCATATATGCCTGGGGCGAAATGGCTTCCCAGTACAGCGGCGAGCCAGGCACTTTAGCAGGATTCAAACGGAAGATATGCAGTGTCCTGGAAATGTACTCTATGTCTGAGAGGCAAAAAGCTGCAGTATTAATAGGGCAGCTAACTGGCGCTGCTGAGAGAGAAGTGGAGACTTGGGCTACCACGGACCAGGAGTTGGTGCCTGCAATCCTCTTAAAGTTACAGGCCATTTTTGAAGATCGCACCGAAACAGATCTCCGGATGGCATTCTATAACTGTTCACAGCAACCAAGTGACAGCATAAGGGACTATGCCTGCCGACTACAAGGGGCCCTGAGAGCCCTCAAGCAGGTTAATACCATAAGTGTCATTGATGAAAATAAGATGCTGAAAGAACAATTTGTGCAGGGACTGAGGTCCCAAGCGGAACGCAGAACTGTGAATTGGTGGTCTTTAGATCACCCTGATGCTACCTTTGATGCCCTAAAGGACATGGCAATAAAAGGGCTGCGGCCCCTGGGCAAACCTGAGGTGGCAACTAGAGTTGAGCGATACTTTCCGATATCCTAAAGTATCGGAATCGGAATGGTATCGCCGATATCACTAAAATATCGGCGATACCCGATATCGATACCGGAAGTCCCATGTAAGTCTATGGGAACAAAATATCGAAATTAAAAAAAACCCATTCTTGCCTTGTTGGTTAATTGTACATGAAGGAAAACAACAAAGAGTAATGTAGAATGTATTGTGGAAGGTTGAGGAGACATTAAAGGCATAGATGTTTAACCCAATCAAATGGAATAGCATAAATATTTTTTTTTTTAAAGATGTTCGGATTGACGAAGAAATTGACAATGTTAACGTTTTTTATATTTTGGCAAATATGTATATTACACAACTTCCATGCTCTTCATCTTCACCTTTTTAACTTTTCACACACTTTCTCCTTCATAATCTTCTGCAGCATCATCTTTTTCATCAAATTATTTTTCATCTTCACCTTCTTTATCTTCTTCTTAAACTTCTTGCTATTCATCTTTGTTAACATTACTCATATTCTTCTTATTAAACTATTATTCTTATTCATATTCTGCTTCATCTTCTTCATCATATTCTTATTTGTGACAGAGAATCCTGTACTTGTAATCTGTCAAAGTATGAATTTTTCATCCTTCCGTTCTTGCTGTCACAAAAGATTTAAATTACAACAGTATTTGTCCGTGTTCAGTTTAGCCTGCAGCAGCAGGCATTTTCCAGGGGCACCACGAGGAGGAACGGACTCACCCCCATACACTGCTTAGTCTTCTTCTGCTTAGAATTTAGAGCATATATTTTGCTCTTCATTTTGGTCTTATACTTCATGTTCTTCTGCTTTTAGATCTTCTGCTTATTGTTCTTGTGTCTCTTGTTCCGTATCTTGTATTTGTAGCACAATCTTGTACCAGCTGATGTTACTGGGACACGGTTACTAAGCAGGAGGTACCTGTGCTCCAAAGCACTACCAAGGACCAGCAGACGTTGCTGGAACTCGGATACCAAGATGGAGGCACCTAGGCCAAAGGCACTGCGGAGAACCAGGTGACGGTACTGGAACCCGGAGGGGCAGCAGAAGGAAAAGAGCCAATGGCACAACCGAGGACCAGCTGACGTTACTGGGACACGGTTACTAAGCAGGAGGTACCTGTGCTCCAAAGCACTACCAAGGACCAGCAGACGTTGCTGGAACTCGGATACCAAGATGGAGGCACCTAGGCCAAAGGCACTGCGGAGAACCAGCTGACGGTACTGGAACCCGGAGGGGCAGCAGAAGGAAAAGAGCCAATGGCACAACCGAGGACCAGCTGACGTTACTGGGACACGGTTACTAAGCAGGAGGTACCTGTGCTCCAAAGCACTACCAAGGACCAGCAGACGTTGCTGGAACTCGGATACCAAGATGGAGGCACCTAGGCCAAAGGCACTGCGGAGAACCAGCTGACGGTACTGGAACCCGGAGGGGCAGCAGAAGGAAAAGAGCCAATGGCACAACCGAGGACCAGCTGACGTTACTGAACCCCAGTAACACAGGAGCAAGTGTTGACTGTGCTAACAGCACTTCCGAGCAACAACTGGCGGTGTTGGAGCCCAGGGTCAAGGAGGATGTTTAAATACTAGATAAAGTAATTTCCTTGTTACCTGTCAATTTTAAATGTCTATACTTCAAACAAGAGAAAGATAACCTTTACTACCATAAGATGATGATTTCATTTAAACTAATATCTAGATAAATAAAGAATTGACAAACATAAACACATACATTAACATGTTGAACAGCAATGCAAACCACAAAATAAATTAGTTAAGGAATCTGCTATACGGTTGTACATAAAAGCATACAAGTACATATCTGAATCCATTAATGATGGATAAGTAACAGTATGTACACCATTTTTATTGTATAGACAATGAATGTCTGACTTCAAAACATCATCAGCATTACAAGTTATCTGTGACATTACTAAAATGTTACATTTGCTGAATAATGTCACTAAACAGTTTATACAAAATTATACAATTTCCATCATGTAATACTCATAATATGTGGCAATAATCATGTTTATTAACAAACATAACCTTTAAAAAGCTTAGTGCATAGTGAAAATTGCTATTTATGCCTGACTGTCGACTTGCAAGCATGACAACGGATAGATAAGGTATATATAGATGAGACTGCATAGCCACAGATGGTGAATGGCGATGTAATACTGTACCTCAATAAAGTGTGCGTCACTACTACATAATTTTTTTTATATAGCTTTATAAACAGGGTACGTGGATGTATGCTTGCGCCTTTGTTTTGACGCACAGACTGCCTTCCTGCTGAGACGCGTTGGGTAGTGAACAGTTGTGTGCAGTGTTCACTGTAGTCTGAGGTTTTCCTTTTTGGAGTGCAGATCACGCTCCAGTTAGTTCTTCAACCACTGCTGGTTGTAGTCTGCTGAGCGTGTGTCACTGGCACATCCTTGAAATTTTTCTCTAATTGTTGCTGCTCCACTCTATTACAAATAAATAAAATCTATTAGTGTGACGCGCTTCCATCCGTATACAATACATTGGTTGCAAACACTATAGAAGTACACAAAGGGGCCTTTCACACCTACTGAACAGTTGTGTGCAGTGTTCACTGCAGTCTCTGCGGAATAACCACACTTAGGCCTTATAACTTTTCAGACTTTCTTTATCAATCTACCAAGATGAAGAAGGCAGGGAGTAAGGCACGTGGTCGTGGAGTTTCTTCAGGGAGAGGACGTGGGGATTCTGTGGCTGCTGCGGCCCCCAGTGACACAGCATCCACCAGTTTTCCCCGGGCCGTGAGCGTTCCTTTATGCGCACTTTTGTAGGAGCTCGGAGTACCCCCTGCTGCGGGAAGAACAAATTAAAGCCGTTGTTGTTTGGATCTCAGCCAATGCATCGACTTCAATTGCTTCCACCTCCTCTCAGGACCACAGCACTGTTGGGCAACCATCTGTCTCTTCACCGCCTGGCAAATTGCCCAGGCAGTCAGAGAGTTCTGTACAGGAGCCAGCTGAGTGTCTGCTTCTGTTCTCAGAATCTATTGGCTTGCAAACAGGGGCCCAGCCAAGCAGCATTCTGTAATGTGAAGAAGAGGGAGTATGCAGTGATGCGCAACAGCTGTGTCTCTCTGAATCTGAAGAGGCGGGTGAGACAGTGCCGATGGTCAGCACACCGCAGAACGCATCTGATGATGATGATGAGACCCAGGTGCCAGTTTCTGTTGAGCATGGTGCTGGCCAGACCACCCAACAGCAGGTGTTGGAAGAGGGTAGTGGAGATGATGAGGTCCAATACCCAACATGGCATGAAGAACAGGAAGGTGGTGGGAGCAGCTCAGAGGAATAATAATAATATTTATTTATATAGCGCCATCATATTCCGCAGCGCTTTACAGTTTAGCAGTTTCAGAACACAAGTCATAAGTAACAACGTTAACAATACAATAATTTAAGCTAAATAAGTCGCCCCTGCTCGTGACAGCTTACAATGTACAATGAGATGGGGGAGATACAAAGTATAGGTGTTTATATACAATGGTGCATTTACAATGATGTTCCAGCCATCTTAAGGGACTGAGGGATGGAGATAGTGAATGGGCTAGAGACACACACACACTTACACAGAATACATAGAATGACTTTGATTAGTGAATGTGATAGGCCGCTCTGAACAAATGTGTTTTGAGGGAGCGCCTGAAACCATGCAAATTGTGGATAGTCCTAATTTCTTGGGGTACAGCATTCCAGAGGATTGGCGTAGAGCAGGAGAAGTCTTGGAGTCGGGAGTGGGAGGTACGTATTAGTGCAGAGGTTAGTCGAAAGTCGTTTGCAGAGCGCAGCAGTCGGTTAGGCCGATAGATAGAAATGAGGGAGGAGATGTAGGAGGGGTGCTGCACTGTGGAGAGCTTTGTGGGTGAGAACCAGTACTTTGGTTGAAAGCTGGGAGAGGCCTAGAGAAATGGTTAGTGATAGAAGGAAGATAGAGGAAGACATTGCCCCAACGGTACAAACAGGAGGGAGAGTTAGGCTGCAGACTCGGTTGCCTGTAGCCTCCAGTTTGGCACCTGTTCGGAGCAGTTGTGTTCCAAAAGTCAAAACGTGCGCTCCCAGGACTTGCACTGCGTGGTCCTTTTTTCACACACTTGCACATGATATTTGCTATGTGAAATGCAAGCTGTGTAATCAAAAATTAAAAATAGCTAAAAGTGTCAGTCACCTCAATACCACAAATATGTGGAAACATGTGCGGACAAAGCACGTAGTTGAGTTACAAAGACACACTGGAGATGTAGGCCAACCTACAGCAGCACCTACATCTTCAGGTTGTGTTGAAGCCTCTTCATCGAGCTCACACACAGCTGGTTATGCTTCCTCACAGGATCGCCATGGAAGAACCTCGGCCACTGTTGTCCAGAGACAAACTGTTATTCCACACACAGCAGCAAGTTCCCTGTCATCCTCACACTCCCAGGCCACAAAACAGCCAGCGGTAGCACAGGCATGGGATAAAAGACGGCCATACTCCGCAAACCATGCACGAGCACAGGCTCTGAATGCTGGCATTGCAAAACTCCTGTCCCTTGAAATGCTGTGATTCAGGCTGGTGGAGACAGACAGTTTCCGTAACTGAATATCATTGTCAATCCCACAATACAATGTGCCAAGCCGATTTCATTTCAGCAGGCAAGCCGTCCCTGGTCTGCAAAAGCATGTTGAGGGAAAAATTAAACATGCGCTACTAAAAGCCCTCAGTAGCAAGGTCACCTGACCACCGATGCGTGGACCAGTACCCATTGTTATGATCTGCTACAACCAGTAAGGAAAGAAGGGAATTCTGTCCCTACAATACAACTAAGCTGAATCCCTACGATGTAACGGGGAACCTGATCCTGCGACCAGACCGCTAAAGTCCTCATCTAGTGTGAACGAAGACCTATAGTTGCGAGGGAGTAATCCCTACAAGATCTAGGGACTGGGAGAAAAGGTGGACACCTCCTAGTCCTAACATAAATTGTAGCATGGATAATTAAACAGAAAAATAAATACTTTGTGATCCTAACATCAAGCAAAACTCACAGATTAAGGCACCTAAGCACCCGGCTAGCTTAACAGTAGATAATACAATGAAGTCAAGCAAAGCCAGAAGGGCGGAGCCAGACTAAATAGGGAAAAAAGGTCATGTGACCAGCAAACTGAAACAAAACCTAACAAGAGGGTTCTAACACCATGGCCAGGGACAATACCTTTCCCTCACTGCCCATTGGGTCAATGTTGTGCAGCCGGGTACTGATCTTGCGAGTGGCGCTGTACGTGTTCTGCCAACTCCAAGGATTGCAGGAATCAAGTCTGTACACATTGATTCCTCCTCCTATTCCAGTTCCTCAGAATCATCGCTGCAGGAGCCGTCACGGTCTACCTCCACATGGACCCGTGAACGTTTACCTGTTGCGACCGATATGAGCACAGCCGTGTCCAAATGTCAACAGGCCATCCTGAAATTAATTTCCATGGGGAATCTTAGCCACACAGCGCAGGAGCTCTGTAATGCCATAAAGCAGGAGAGCGACGTGTGGTTTTTGGAAGAGAATCTACAGGCAGGCTTGGTAGTGTGTGACAATGGCCGAAATCTGGTGTCAGCTCTGGGCCTTGGCAACCTCACTCACATACCATGTCTGTCATATGTGCTCAACTTGGTCGTGCAGAGTTTTTTGAGGGACTATCCGGATCTTGATGCACTGCTGCACAAGGTCCGCCTAGAGTGCGCTCACTTGCGACGTTCCAGCATGGCCAGATCGCTGATTGCAGCTCTGCAACGCAGATTTCACCTTCATGAACATCGCATTATATGTGACGTACCCACCAGGTGGAATTCCTCGTTACATATGTTGGAGCGGTTGTGTGAGCAGCAGCCAACAGTAATGGAGTATCAGCTGCATCAGGCGCAGTCAACTCGCAATTTGCGGCGTTCACACTTCACCACTACTGAGTGGGCCTCTATAATAAGAATAATAATATTATTTATTTATATAGCGCCATAATATTCCGCAGTGCTTTACAGTTTAACAGTTTCAAAACACGAGTCATAAGTAACAACGTTAACAATACAATAATTAAAGCAAAATCAGCCGCCCCTGCTGGTGAAAGCTTACAATCTACAATGAGGTGTGGGAGATACAAAGTACAGGTGTTTATATACAATGGTGTTTTTACAATGATGGTCCAGCCATTTTAAGGAAGTGAGGGATGCATGGAGATAGTGAATGGGCTACACACACAGAATTACACATAGAATGACTTTGATTAGAGAATGTGATAGGCCACTGTGAACAAATGTGTTTTGAGGGAGCGCCTGAAACCATCCAAATTGCGGATAGTCCTAATTTCTTGGGGTAGAGCATTCCAGAGGATTGGCGCAGCGCGGGTGAAGTCTTGGAGTTGGGAGTGGGAGGTACGGATTAGTGCAGAGGTTAGTCGAAGGTCGTTTGCAGAGTGCAGCAGTCGGTTAGGCCGATAAATATAAATAAGGGAGGAGATGTAGGGGGGTGCTGCGCTGTGGAGAGCTATGTTGGTGAGAACCAGTAATTAGAATTGGATCCTATAATGAATGGGCAGCCACTGCCAGTGTAATGAGTGGCGAATAACTCTATGAAGGATATCTGCCACGTTTTGCGTGCGTTTGATGAGTCAACGCGGATGGCGAGTGCAGATGATGCACTAGTCAGCCTGACTGTCCCCCTTATCTGCCTGCTTCAAAAAACACTGCAAGCACTAAGGCATGAGGTTTTGGAAGAGGTGGAGGATGAGGAGTCACAAATTCCATCACCTTCTGGACAGTCAGCGCAACGTGGTTCTTCACAAAGGGCTGGAGGACTTTCAAAGTACCATGCTGTATCAACAATTGAACCTCCAGAGTCGCTGTCTATATTTTCATAACCATTACAAACTTTTAATGTATTTACAAAGCACATAATGTACATTTTTTGTCTATCCTTTTGTAATGCTATTGTGTTTCCATAAACTGATGTTACAGAATTATGATACAAAGTTTTTAAATTTTGAGTTTTAAATTTTGTAAATTTATATGTATTTGAAGGACTTTGTGAGGAGGAGTCAATGGAGGAGGAAGACATCGCTCCAGAGGGAGGTAGACAATGCTCTAGTCAGTATGTAGACCAAGGGTGGGGTGATGCACAGCAGGCGGAGATGACGCCTCTTGCAGGGGACAACGTTTCTTGGCCAGTTGGGAGTCTGCAGCACATGGTTGATTTCATGCTGCAGTGGCTGAGAAACGACCGCCGCATCGAACACATTCACACCACGTCTGATTATTGGGTGTACACCCTCCTAGACCCTCGCTACCGGGACAACTTACAAAGCCTCATCACACCGTTGAACCGGGAGCGTAAAATGCGGAAGTACCAAGACACACTGGTGCAATCCATAATGTTCTCCATTCCAGCCAAGAGCACTGCTGCTGCTACTGATTTACAAAGCAGCTCTGTGCGTCGAGGCAGTGGAGACAGCTCTGCAACAAGAGGGAGCACAAGCAGCGCCTCTGCACAGGGCAAGACCAGTATGTTCCAAATGTGTCGAAGTTTTGTGGCAGCGCCACCAATGTCTACACCATCCGAGACGGCTCCAGTCAGCAGGAGGCAACATTTCCGTAAGATGGTTACAGACTACATGTCTTGCCCTCTCAGTGTACTCTCAGATGGCTCTTCCCCATTCAAGTTTTGTGTCTCTAAGCTGGATACATGGCCAGAGCTTAGCCAGTATGCATTGGAGGTGCTGGCTTGATCTGCTGGCAGTGTATTATCGGAGCGCGTCTTTACTGCTGCAGGTGGTGTACTAACAGACCGTTGCATGCGACTATCCTACGATAATGTACAACGGCTTACTTTTCTGAAAATGAACTAGGCATGGATCTCGCCTGAATTTGCCTGTCCGGTTTCAGATTAACTAACTGGTTGACAACGTTTTCCATGTCTCCTGTTATGTTCATCTTTCTACCACCTGAGCTATACTCCCTGGGCTACAACACTGCCAGTTGCTGCTCAGAAGTGTCGTGTCCACAGACCAATACACAAGCTATAGTAATAGTGGGGTTCAGTAACGCCTGCTGTTCCCTGCTGTGTGTCCGGCAAAAATTACTGCTACCTAGCTACACATGTTTAAAAAAACATGACATGTTAAAGTGGCTAGTGCTACACATAGATATCAGGCTACACCCTTATTTCTAAGCTGTAAACAAGTGAAACGTCAAATTTAAAACCATTCAATGATTAGTGTTGGTAACAAATCTGTAACTAAATAATTGTGACATATTATGGCAGATATCCACATGTCTAACACAAAAGCATACTTATGCTATAGGGTACTGATGGTGAACCTTCTCACTCCATAACTTTGACCAATCCAACTCACATCATGCCTCAAATGCTGCAATGTTGGAAGTGCATAATGTGGGTTGAACTTTGACAACAGCTGCAGTGCGAAGGTTATCCTTCTGTGTTCTTGGCTTTTAAATAAAAGCATACAAGTAAATATAATAATACATTGTTGATTAAGGGACATGATGTACACCTGTAATATTGTGCAAACAATGGATGTAGGACTATTCCTCTTCAACATTACTTATATTTGTGTCATTTGAAAAAATACATATTTTAGTTAAAAATTAAAAACCCATGTTCAGTAGCTGTGAAAGGCCCGTTTGTGTACTTCTATATTGTTTGCAACCAATGTATTGTATACGGATGGAAGCGCGTCACACTAATAGATTAGATTTATTTTAAATGGAATGTAGCAGAACCAATTGGAGATAAATGAAAAGGATGAGCCACTGAGACACGCTCAGCAGAGTACAAGCAGCAGTGCTTGAACATGTAACTGGAGCGTGATCTGCACTAAAAAAAGTAAAAAACACAGACTGAAGTGAACACTGAAACACAACTGTCCACAATCTGTGAAAAGCTCCTTTCTGTACTTCTATAGTGTTTGCAACCAATGTATTGTATACGGATGGAAGCGCGTCACACTAATACTATTAGGATGAGCCACTGAGACACGCTCAGCAGAGTACAAGCAGCAGTGCTTGAACATGTAACTGGAGCGTGATCTGCACTAAAAAAAGTAAAAAACACAGACTGAAGTGAACACTGAAACACAACTGTCCACAATCTGTGAAAAGCTCCTTTCTGTACTTCTATAGTGTTTGCAACCAATGTATTGTATACGGATGGAAGCGCGTCACACTAATACTATTAGGATGAGCCACTGAGACACGCTCAGCAGAGTACAAGCAGCAGTGCTTGAACAAGTAACTGGAGCGTGATCTGCACTCAAAAAAGTAAAAAACACAGACTGAAGTGAACACTGAAACACAACTGTCCACAATCTGTGAAAAGCTCCTTTCTGTACTTCTATAGTGTTTGCAACCAATGTATTGTATACGGATGGAAGCGCGTCACACTAATAGTATTAGTGTGACGCGCTTCCATCCGTATACAATACATTGGTTGCAAACACTATAGAAGTACAGAAAGGAGCTTTTCACAGATTGTGGACAGTTGTGTTTCAGTGTTCACTTCAGTCTGTGTTTTTTACTTTTTTGAGTGCAGATCACGCTCCAGTTACTTGTTCAAGCACTGCTGCTTGTACTCTGCTGAGCGTGTCTCAGTGGCTCATCCTTTTCATTTATCTCCAATTGGTTCTGCTACATTCCATTTAAAATAAATCTAATCTATTAGTCTAATAGATTAGATTTATTTTAAATGGAATGTAGCAGAACCAATTGGAGATAAATGAAAAGGATGAGACACTGAGACACGCTCAGCAGAGTACAAGCAGCAGTGCTTGAACATGTAACTGGAGCGTGATCTGCACTAAAAAAAGTAAAAAACACAGACTGAAGTGAACACTGAAACACAACTGTCCACAATCTGTGAAAAGCTCCTTTGTGTAGTTCTATAGTGTTTGCAACCAATGTATTGTATACGGATGGAAGCACGTCACACTAATAGATTTGATTTTTTTTTCTAATATAATGGAGCTGCACCAATTCCACAAAATAAAAAAAAAAAAAAAAAAAAAAGAGTCAGTGACACGTGCAGATGCCTACAAACAGCGGTGGATGCAGAGCAAACTGCAGCGTCACCTGCACTGTCACACACACACCTTGCACAGAGCTGTTAAAACAACACTGGCAAAATGAAGCTTTACACAGCGGTTGGTAAACTAGCCTGCCTCAAGCACAGTAGTACACAAAATCGCAATATCTAACTGTCCCTCAGAGTGAGCAGAGTAGCGTTCTGTCCCTTACTGAGTTCACAGCACAGTGACGCTAAAATGGCGGCGGCGCCTTTTATAGTGCATTCTGACATCATTTCAGCAGCCAATCACAGCCATGCCATTAGTTAAGATGACCGCAGCATTACAGGATGTGCCCACACTTCGTAGGATTCCTCATTGGCTGACTAAAATCACATTGCCTCTCAAAGAATTATGGGAACTTCCGATTCCGGTATACGATATGGAAAAAGTATCGGAATTAAGTATCGGAATTCCGATAACGCGAATATCGGCCGATACCCGATACTTGCGGTATCGGAATGCTCAACACTAGTGGCAACCCAACATCGTCAGGGTGAAGTCACTCTGGAGCCGGCGGCAACCCCCTTTTCCTCGCTAGTGGCCGAAACCAAAACGCAGGTGACACCCCCTAGTGAATTGGACTGTCTGCGCTCAGAGGTGCGCCAGCTGACTAAAAATCTGGCTGCTGTGATGAGTGCCCTGCAGCTGCGGAAAGAGGAAGAAGGGAAGATCTTATTAGCGGACTGCCCAGAAGACGTTCCGTGGATGAACCGTAGAAGAAGGAAGACGTCGCCCCCCCGGAGGAGGACAACGCCACCCCCAGGAGCGACCTCTGATCAACACCCTCCTCGTCGGGAGATCACCTGTTACCGATGCAACCGGAAAGGTCATATGTCTCCACAGTGTCCTTTAAACGGGCAGAACCTGGGTCTGAGGGCCAACACCCAGGAGGAGACCCGTCAGGCCCCCTAGACTGGAACCGCAGGTATGTGGGTGGGCGACCCTACCTGTCTATCACTCTAGATGGTATTGCTGTTCCGGCATTGTTAGACACTGGGTCTCAGGTGACCCTAATACCTGATGCCCTATATACTAAGTTCTGGTCAATGGACAGTCTTAAACCCCCGAGCCCTGACTTTACCGTGTATGCTTCTAATGGTCTTCCTGTAGAAGTACTCGGGACAAAATGTGTAGATGTGAAAGTGGGCAGAGAGGAGTTGAAAGACCAGGGGCTTCTGGTAGTAAAGACTGTAAATGAGGAGAACGGTTTAAATATAATTTTGGGTACTAACATTATCAGTAATTGTTTGGGAGAAGTTGTGTTCTTACTCCAACAGCTCGCTGAGATTGCCCGACCAAGGCAGAAAGGAGTAATCCAAAGAGAGATCCGGGCCCTGGTGTGTCAGCAGCAAGCGAAGCTTACAGACGGCGAAATTGGTAATGTACGGGTCACTGACTCGAATCCCATTGTGATACCCCCAATGAGTGAAATGATAATCTGGTGCAGGGCAGCCATAGGTCTGAGAGGACAGAATTACCAAGCTGTAGTAGAACCCCACCATTCAGAACATAGACCTACACTTATGACTGCTAGGGGAGTAGTGGAAGTGGTGAATGGAAGAGTACCGGTACGGCTTCTCAACTGGGGAGATGATGAGGTAAATTTACCCCGTTATGCAACCATTGCTAAACTACATGCTGTTGACAATAATTCTATTCTCCCGGCTGAGTCCTTAGACTCCCGCCAAATAGCGGAGGACAATGACCCGGCAACCCAGGTGGCGGAATGGTGTCAGCAACTCCATGTTGGGACGGACACCACTCCCGCTCACCAGAAGCAAGGGGTATTACGGGTGGTGCAAGAGTACGCCCAAGTATTTAGCAAGAATCCACTTGATTTTGGGATAATTAAGGGAGTACAACATCATATCCCTACAGGCAGTCATCCTCCCATCAAAGAGCGGTATAGGCCTATACCCCAGCCCATTATCAGAAGGCTAAGGAAATGTTGCGAGATATGAAAGAAGCCGGAGTAATCAGGGATAGTTGTAGTCCCTGGGCAGCACCTCTAGTCCTGGTTAGAAAGAAAGATGGTAGCTTGAGAATGTGTGTGGATTACAGGCAGGTGAACCGCATAACACACAAGGATGCATACCCGTTACCACGTATAGAGGAGTCATTAGCTGCTCTGAAAACGGCTAACTACTTTTCTACCCTTGATCTGACTAGTGGATACTGGCAAGTGGCTGTGGCTGAGGAGGATCGTGAGAAAACGGCTTTCACCACCCCAATGGGGCTCTGTGAGTTCGACAGAATGCCGTTTGGGCTCAGCAGTGCCCCAGGAACATTTCAGAGAGTGATGGAGAACTGCCTGGGACATCTCAATTTTGAAACCGTGCTGCTATACTTAGACGACGTCATCGTGTACTCCAAGACATATGAGGACCATCTGAAGCACCTGGCAGAAGTATTTGAGTCCCTGTCCAGGTACGGGATGAAGTTGAAACCCTCAAAATGCCATCTACTCAAACAGAAGGTACAATATTTGGGGCACATCGTCAGTTCGGAAGGAGTAGCGCCGGACCCAGAGAAAGTCACTGCCATCCAGAAGTGGCCGGAGCCGAAGAACCTCAAGGAAGTGCGACAGTTCCTGGGACTAACAGGTTACTACAGAAGGTTCGTGAAAGATTACACGAAGAAGGCAGCGCCTCTACAGGACCTCCTAGTAGGCCAATCCCTAAAGAGCAGAAATCCTCCCTTCAATTGGGGTAAGGAACAGGCTGAAGCATTCCAAAAGATGAAAGAGATCCTTACAGGTGATGAGATCTTGACGTATCCTGATTACAGCCAACCGTTCCTGCTGTACACCGATGCTAGTAATGAAGGTTTAGGAGCAGTTCTCAGTCAGAAGCAGAATGGCCAAGAAAAAGTCATCGCTTATGCCAGCAGAAAACTCAGGCCAACTGAGAGGAATCCGGAAAATTATAGCAGCTTCAAGCTGGAGTTTCTGGCGCTGGTCTGGGCCATTACTGAAAGATTTAAGCACTATCTGGCCTCCAACAAGTTCACGGCGTACACAGACAACAACCCGCTAACGCACCTGGAAACGGCCAAGCTGGGCGCCATGGAGCAGCGTTGGATGGCTCGGTTGTCCAATTACCAGTTTACTATCAAGTACCGGGCAGGCCGAAAGAATGCTAATGCTGACGCATTGTCCCGTATGCCGCATGACTCTGACACGGAGGAAGAATCGGACGACCTGGAAGAAATTGAGCTACCTGCGTTCCATCGAAATGGGGTAGTCCACGAGCATCGAGTCTACAGAAAGCAGTATGGTGCAACGTTAAATCCTTTACCCCATCACAGCTGGAAAGAGACTCAGGACAGCGATCCAGTGGTCAGCCGTATCAAGGAGTTGTTAAGACAAGAAGGTTCCTCCTTGGAAAAAGATGCACCTATGTCAGCAAAGCTCCTGTGGAACGAGAGAAGCAGGTTATTCCTATACCGTGAGAAGTTGTGCAGGAGATACGTCAATCCCAGGACCCACGAGATGGTCTGGCAAATAGTGGTCCCCAAGGCAGACGTCCAAATGGTGTTGGAAGCATACCATGATCAAGCAGGACACTTTGGCTGGAGAAAGCTGGAGACCCTGTTGAGGTGCCGGTTCTACTGGGTAGGGATGCGCAGCTCCATCGAGAGGTGGTGTCGGAACTGTGGACCCTGTGGTCTCAGAAGAAAGGACTACGGTAGTCAGAGGGCACCCCTGCAGCCTATCCGGACGACTCGTCCCTTGGAGATTGTGGCCCTGGACCACGTCAAACTGTCGCCAAGTAGATCTGGATACTCATACGCCTTGACCATGGTGGACCATTACTCTAGATTTCTGGTGGTTGTACCAGTTAAGGATCAGACAGCAGTGACGGCAGCAAAAACCTTTCAAGCAAGCTTCTGCAGACCGCATGGGTATCCGGAGCAAGTATTAACCGATCAAGGACCTGCTTTCGAAGCTGATCTATTCAAGGAATTCTGTCACATGTATGGGTGTAAGAAAATTAGAACAACACCATACCATCCTCAAACCAACGGTCTTTGCGAGAAAATGAACCACATTGTCCTTGATTTGTTGAAATCCATACCGTTGGAAGACAGAAATCGATGGCCGGACTTACTACCTGATTTGGTTGACTTGTATAACCATATACCTGTAAGTTCCACTAACTGCACTCCAGCCTATCTTATGAGAGCAAGGCCCGGAAGACTACCAATGGATTTAGAACTTGGAGTGGTAGAACCAGAGGCAGATGACGCCATTGAAAACTGGGACATCAATCGGCAAGAGCAATACAGAAGAGTGCAAGTCTGTGTAGAAGAAAGTCTCAACAAGGCACGGGAAAAAACAGGAAGATATTTACAACAGGAATGCTCCTGCCAAGCCTTTGATGCCTGGAGAAGTGGTATTGAAAAGGAAAAGGAAAATGCACAAATTGGATAACCAGTGGGAGCAAGAACCCTACGTCGTACAAGATTCCAAATATGACAATAGAAAAGTTTGTATCATCAGTAAGGACGGAGGAAGAACAATATCCACTGTGTCCAGAGACCATTTGAAATTGTGCCCAGAACCCTTAAAGTTTCGTGAAGAGAACTCTGTCATCAATCAAGAAGAAAGAAAAGAGGAGGTCATACACACGGATCTGGGAGATTTCCCTGCAGATTGGCCGAGACTGGGAGATGCTGTAATAATTCCGGTGTTGCAGTTTTATCAGCCACAAGAGGAAGTTCTACCTCCAGTTGTGCCCATGGTGCCAGTTGAGCCAGTTCAGGAGTTACCTACTCCAGCAGCACCTCAACCTGCGGAACCTCAAGAGGAAGAATCATCGGAAGCAGCGCCCCATGCTATGGGAACCCCTGGTGAAGCTGACTCACACCGCCCAGCCATCAGTACGCTTGCCAGATCCATAGAAAGATTGAGACAGTTCTATAGTTTGCCGTTACGTAGAACAGTTGGGTTAGAGATTAATATACCTGAAGCTACTCCACGTAGATCAGAACGTACAACGAAAGGGAAGATACCTATTCGTTATCAACAGTAGTCCTAGCAAACTAGTTTACTAAGTATGGATAATTGTATAAAGTATTGTTATGATATGTAAATTACTTGAAAATGTTTCATGATGGACTCTGAGGCTGAGGACTGAGCCAGCCCAAGAACTGATCTTGTATATAGTTGCACTTTGTGCATTCTCTACCAGCACACCTACCTCTGAACATAAAACCCGTATGGTGAGGCACTGAGTGAGGTCTGCATTCAGATGTCCTGCAGCCCACCCAGGACCCACGTTGAAGGTTTGGTGCGGGTCCTTCACAAGAATATTGTCATCTATTTATATGAAAATGTCTATTTAGTATTTTGTATTTTTCTATGTCTAATGTTATAATGCAACGTTCAAGAAATCCGTACCTCCCGGATGGGAAGAGTTTAAAATGTTACTTGTTTAAATGAAAAACAAAATGTCTTCTTATATTTCACAGCCCGGGAGTGCTGTACTTTACCAAGGGGGAATGTGTAGCCCTGGTATGTAAGGCACACAGGATCTGGAGAATGCACAGTAAGGTAACAGTTAAAGCTTGACATCACGCACTTACACTTCAGACACACCCACAGGGGTGTATAGGGGAGTGACGTGTAGCACAGAGTAGTTAGTCTAGCTTCCTGTCATCGTACAGAGCAGTCAGGGCTAGTTCTTCTCAGACAGTGAGGATTCCTGTCAGAGCTCTGGGTGAGCAGAAGATTAGTTCCTGACAATTCAACGAAGTGGAGTCTAGTAACGGATGACTAGTTATCATCCCGAGTCTAGTCAGAGTTACCTTTTACTCAGTCTGAACTTTGAGGAAACTGAGAGTTACTCAGTGAGACCAAGGAAGAAAACTGACTTTCTATCTTCACGCTTCAGTGCTACATTGAAAGCAGAAGCAGGGCGAAGGGCATAGTGGAAGGATTCAGAAGTGTCTTAAGGATTGTACTATCCTGCACATTGTCACCGGTCACTGGGGACCGAAGCGTCACTATAGCTCCAGGCATAGTGATAGAAAAACCAGAGTCTTACTGGACCTTAGGTTGCAGAAAGCCGCCCTTAGAGTGCCAGTACGTAACCGAGTCAGGAGAACAAGGCTTCTGAGTCCGGCGCGCGGCAAAAGAAAGTACTTAGTTCACCACTTATAAGGCTCTATCACAAAACCGGCCGGGCAGTACAGCTAGTGGGAAAAGCTGAAAACTATAGAGTTAACTTAGCTACAGGCAAGCTTGGACTCACTCATCATTCGGAAAGAGAAGGAGGCCTGTAACCTGCTCAACTGTTACCGCTACGTGCATTCATCCACCCCGAACAGCCTCCCTGGGACCTGCCTGAACAACTTGAAGTAAAAGGTATAGAAAGAAGCTTCTATGTGTGAGACTGAGTTATTTAATTGCATCCCTGCACAACCCCACCATAACTATCGACCTGAGGGAAGAGTCCCACCTGTAGGGGACCCGACATCTAGCTGCCTCACCATCCCCTCAGAGATCTACAGCAGCGCTGGTCTTAGTGATCAGAGAACTACAGGTGGCGTCACGAACTGTATATATACCTATCCCCTGTAAATATACCCCCCAACATACGCCTGACCGCCAGGGCCACAGACCGAGCCACCGCTACCTGTGACAACCCCATAGACTTCCATGGGCTCGGCTCTGGGTACCCCATTGCCCTGGTAACCCACAATTGTGGTGCGTGGTCACAACACATGCACTGTCTTCTTCCATCTTTGCCTATTGGCATCCTGCCCTGTGTTCAGTGTCACGTTGTAGTGACGGTCCCTGTCTGGAGGAGAGAGTTAGACAGGCAGGCAGAGGTGTGTGTGCTGTTACAAGAATCCCAGCCATATTACAGTGAAAGCAGATGGAGAATCCTGAAGTCTCTGCACAGGTTTGTGTTGTAAAGTGTGTGGTTTCTGACAAATTCCATCAGTAGCATTGAATGGCCCATAGTAATATAGGGCAGCATTGAGAGGCTCTCTCAATGCTGCGCTATATATACTATGGGCCATTCAATGCTGCGCTATATACTAGAATGGGCCTCTCAATGCTGCCCTATATTACTAGTGGGCCTCAAATTTCAATATGCTCAATGCGCTATATACTAGAATGGGCCTCTCAATGCTGCCCTATATATACTATGGGCCATTCAATGCTGCGCTATATACTAGAATGGGCCTCTCAATGCTGCCCTATATTACTATGGGCCATTCAATGCTGCGCTATATACTAGAATGGGCCTCTCAATGCTGCCCTATATTACTATGGGACATTCAATGCTGCGCTATATACTAGAATGGGCCTCTCAATGCTGCCCTATATATACTATGGGCCATTCAATGCTGCGCTATATATACTAGAATGGGCCTCTCAATGCTGCCCTATATATACTATGGGCCATTCAATGCTGCGCTATATACTAGAATGGGCCTCTCAATGCTGCCCTATATATACTATGGGCCATTCAATGCTACGCTATATACTAGAATGGGCCTCTCAATGCTGCCCTATATATACTATGGGCCATTCAATGCTCGCTATATACTAGAATGGGCCTCTCAATGCTGCCCTATATATACTATGGGCCATTCAATGCTACGCTTATATACTAGAATGGGCCTCTCAATGCTGCCCTATATATACTATGGGCCATTCAATGCTCGCTATATATACTAGAATGGGCCTCTCAATGCTGCCCTATATATACTATGGGCCATTCAATGCTGCGCTATATACTAGAATGGGCCTCTCAATGCTGCCCTATATATACTATGGGCCATTCAATGCTGCGCTATATACTAGAATGGGCCTCTCAATGCTGCCCTATATTACTATGGGCCATTCAATGCTGCGCTATATACTAGAATGGGCCTCTCAATGCTGCCCTATATATACTATGGGCCATTCAATGCTGCGCTATATACTAGAATGGGCCTCTCAATGCTGCCCTATATATACTATGGGCCATTCAATGCTGCGCTATATACTAGAATGGGCCTCTCAATGCTGCCCTATATATACTATGGGCCATTCAATGCTCGCTATATACTAGAATGGGCCTCTCAATGCTGCCCTATATATACTATGGGCCATTCAATGCTGCGCTATATACTAGAATGGGCCTCTCAATGCTGCCCTATATATACTATGGGCCATTCAATGCTGCGCTATATATACTAGAATGGGCCTCTCAATGCTGCCCTATATATACTATGGGCCATTCAATGCTGCGCTATATACTAGAATGGGCCTCTCAATGCTGCCCTATATATACTATGGGCCATTCAATGCTGCGCTATATACTAGAATGGGCCTCTCAATGCTGCCCTATATATACTATGGGCCATTCAATGCTGCGCTATATATACTAGAATGGGCCTCTCAATGCTGCCCTATATATACATGGCATTCAATGCTCGCTATATCTAGAATGGGCCTTCAATGCTGCCTATATATATGGCATCAGCTAGCTATTATGGGCCTCTCAATGCTGCCCTATATATACTATGGGCCATTCAATGCTGCGCTATATACTAGAATGGGCCTCTCAATGCTGCCCTATATATACTATGGGCCATTCAATGCTGCGCTATATATACTAGAATGGGCCTCTCAATGCTGCCCTATATATACTATGGGCCATTCAATGCTGCGCTATATATACTAGAATGGGCCTCTCAATGCTGCCCTATATATACTATGGGCCATTCAATGCTGCGCTATATACTAGAATGGGCCTCTCAATGCTGCCCTATATATACTATGGGCCATTCAATGCTGCGCTATATATACTAGAATGGGCCTCTCAATGCTGCCCTATATATACTATGGGCCATTCAATGCTGCGCTATAATACTAGAATGGGCCTCTCAATGCTGCCCTATATATACTATGGGCCATTCAATGCTGCGCTATATACTAGAATGGGCCTCTCAATGCTGCCCTATATATACTATGGGCCATTCAATGCTGCGCTATATATACTAGAATGGGCCTCTCAATGCTGCCCTATATATACTATGGGCCATTCAATGCTGCGCTATATACTAGAATGGGCCTCTCAATGCTGCCCTATATATACTATGGGCCATTCAATGCTACGCTATATATACTAGAATGGGCCTCTCAATGCTGCCCTATATATACTATGGGCCATTCAATGCTGCGCTATATACTAGAATGGGCCTCTCAATGCTGCCCTATATATACTATGGGCCATTCAATGCTGCGCTATATACTAGAATGGGCCTCTCAATGCTGCCCTATATATACTATGGGCCATTCAATGCTGCGCTATATATACTAGAATGGGCCTCTCAATGCTGCCCTATATATACTATGGGCCATTCAATGCTACGCTATATATACTAGAATGGGCCTCTCAATGCTGCCCTATATATACTATGGGCCATTCAATGCTGCGCTATATATACTAGAATGGGCCTCTCAATGCTGCCCTATATTACTATGGGACATTCAATGCTGCGCTATATACTAGAATGGGCCTCTCAATGCTGCCCTATATATACTATGGGCCATTCAATGCTACGCTATATACTAGAATGGGCCTCTCAATGTTGCCCTATATTACTATGGGACATTCAATGCTGCACCATATACTAGAATGGGCCAGGAGCGTTTAAATGCCCTCTCTCTGTTATGTATTGAAAATAGATTGCTGAATGAGCTTAATCTTGATTCTACAATTGAGGAATTTGCAAGCATAACATAACAGACTTTCTATATCCACTGTATTTATATTAGGCATGTATCATATATTTACTTTGTTTATATCTTTTACGTTACATTTTGGCCTTTGTGAATTGCCGTGTTTGGCCCCACCCCGTGCCTCGCCCCTTCAGCTCCAGGCCCATCATGTTCTTAATCCGACCCTGAGTACAAGCCCACCATTAAGTGTGAACTTGGCCTGAAGACTGGACAGAGTCAAGATAACACAATTTTTAATTCCATCTAATCAAATCTCTATAAAACTGAGTATTAGAATCGTATTTATTATATGACAGTAGATTAAAAAGGCAGAAAAATGACAACGATTCAATATAATAAAATAGGACGTGTAGTAGGTTTCCTATTGTAAAGCTTATCAGAGTGCATATAGTTTTTTCCTACACTTATGCGGTTCTTTGAACACTTGACATAAGTGCAGTCAGCAATCCACGCTAAACCACTCATTATACCGCAGCATCAGCACAGACCACGGTTATGGCTTCTAGTGGTAGATGAAGGCTACCATCACATCTAGGCCGGCGTCACACTAGCGAGTTTGATGCGAGTTAGTCGCACGAATTACTCGCATCAACACCCGGCACGGCCGCCCGCTCTCGGACCAGAGTGCGCGGCTGCATGTATTTCTATTCCGCCGCGCACTCTGGTCCGAGAGCGGGCGGCCGTGCCGGGTGTTGATGCGAGTAAGTCGTGCGACTAACTCGCATCAAACTCGCTAGTGTGACGCCGGCCCTACGCTTACAATGGATCGCTGCAGTAAGTGCTAGAAAAGCATTCACACCAGACATTATTCACACTTGTGCTTCTGTTTTTACCATTCTGTACCATTACGACGCGAGTGGTACCATTTGGGTTCTGTGCACACTTTGTGATGGTTTCTGTTCCATTGAGGACTTGGTAGCAAAATCACAGTAGGCTGCAATTTTATTTTTGTAATCTCAATGGATAATTGACCAACTCGATTTAAACTACTCGGACAACCCCTTTTGAATCCCTACTTTTGCCCTCCATTAAAATGATAACACTTACAGTGGCTTGCAAAAGTATTCACCTCCATTGGCTTTTTACCCCTTTTTTACATTGCAACATGTTTAAATATTTTTGTTAATCCGAATTGTGTGTGATGGTGAAGTGAGAAAAATTATAAGAAACAGAAGACAACATGATTTTTGGTAAAGATGTGTAGTAAAATAAATGAATTTTTGCGACTCTGCTGAGCCACCCCCCCATTGGTCGTGGTCCCTTTAAAAGCCAGATATAACTTTTTTAAAAACCCATTTGTAGGATCTGAGTGTGTACATTGGGGGTCGTGTAAATGAATGTGACTTTTAAATCACTGTGTGAGGCGGCAGTGTCGGGTGATAGATTGCCATGATGTATATGCTTTTGTGAAAGTGCTTTATTTTTTTTTTCTTTTTACCCCGTTCTGGCTTTTTGTATTGGCTAGTGCCCCTCCCGTTGTGCAGTTACAAAGTTGCATTTATTTGAATTTTTGCACTTGTTTGTCCCCTTTCCGCTTTTTTAAAAAGGGGACGGGGATTAGCTGGAAGTGGGGGGCTATCGGGAGTTTAAGGGGGGTTTTTCGGGTTTGGAAATTACCTTGAGGCCCATTGTTGGCGAGCGCTTCACGCGCAGACAATAACAGGCGCAGGGATACTCAGTGCTGGCCCGGGGGGGAGTTAAATAAGCAGATTTTTTTAAATCTGCAGCGAGGGGGAAAGGGGATATTCTAAAAAAAAATACGAATATCCCTTATGAGATCCCAGTGAAATTCTCCCAAAATCACAATCCCCATTTTCAGTTACCCCATAATTATTTTTTCTGGACATCTTCTTTGGGAAACCCCCTTCTGATACACTTTACAACGCAAATTTGAGGGATTCCCAAAAAAGGGGTTTCCAAATTTTTTAGTATTATTTTAAATTTATTCATTAAAATCCCTGGTCTTTTTGGGCTTGAAGGAGGGACATTTTAAAAGAATGAATTACTGTTAAAGTGACCTGTCACCAGTTTTGGGTTTTAAACAGCGGCCCTCACCTTTCGAGCTTATAACAGCTTCTATATTTCTTTAAAAAGCACAACCCGACCCGGGGAAAGAAAAATAAGTTTTATTATTTATGCAGGGGGTTCGGTGATGGGTGTCATGGTTGTAAGCCCCTTTTCACTTTTGTGGCCTCTTAAGTGTGTCCTACTTTACAAACCGCTCACCTTTTACTCTTTTTGGATGTTTTTGCTTTACTAAAAGTTAGGGAATTGAAACAGTCGTATTAACTTTTCGATGATGGACAAGACACAGCTTTGGGAGAGCACAAAAAGGGGGGGGGAAACAGGT
>JARQOD010003038.1:0-69605 GCA_033576555.1 Oophaga sylvatica
CCGTCATTGCCTCTCCACACACATAGACACACAGCACCACTCACCTCTCCGCATGCTCCCTGCCCTCTCACACACACATACATACACTCACACACACTAGTCACCTCTCTGCATGTTCCACACAGCCACACACACACACACAGACAAACATACAGACAGACACACACAGACACACAGTACCCCATCTCTTCGCACGTCCCATCAGCATCTTCATCAACGGCAACTTTCTCTCTGGCTCAGCCACACACTGAATGCTGATGTCATTCAGCCAAGCTGCTGTATCAGACAGGAAACACGGGCAGGAAGCAGGATGGATCCCTGCAACTCTATTCCACTGCCATTTTGTAAGCAGTGGAGCTGCAGGGATCGCTCCCTGTCCATCGCACACGTGGGCAATCTAGCCAGGTGCCGCTTGAGCCAGATTGCCCTCAGTGTTAGCCGCCCTGCAGGGGCCTTCTTCCATCTCCAGGTCCCGATACAGTCGCACTGGCTGAACATGCAATGTGTCTGCCCTGCATAGAATACATACCAGAAATAGGAAACATAAAAATGATCTAGAACTTCATTCTGATGACAATATACATAGTAAAGCAAGACCTGTTATTCAAGAGTTACAATCTATACTGAAGTTAATCAACCTATCCAATATAGAACTGACGGTACCTCACAAGGAAGTTCTAGCAATGTGATTGAGTTTCTCACTAGCCCTTAAATTTAATTCCTTTTCAGCCATGAAGGATTTCCACTTCTTTACTCGTAGGTTTTTACTGAAAAAACTCCACCTTAAACACACCATTGATTGTGAGAACCTTGTAGCAGTGGAGATATAAGAACTTCTTAATGAACATGAAATCATCCTCCCCTCTGATAAGTTTCCTAGAAGAATTACCGTATACCATCTTCCCAAAAATTCCCCCATTATCTTCATGTCCATAGAAATGTTGTTAAACTGGTCATTAAAAATTTAGAAAAAAGAATTCTGATCTCTATTATGGGACATAACTGACCTCAGCCAGATGACAGACATTGTAATCAAACCCTCTGACAAAGGAGGTAATGTCATCACAAGTAAAATGAATGAGACGGGAGCCAACAACGGAATTCTAAGGCTAAGTGCACGCGTTCAGGAATGTGTGCAGAATTGTCATGAGCAAAAACGCGTGTTTTTTTCGCTTTTTTGTGCGTTTTTTGCGCTGATTTTGCGCGTTTTTACTGCGATTTTTTCCCGAACTTTCTGGGTCAATAATATAGCGGTAAAAACGCTAGAATTCTGCGAAATTAATGAACATTGTTATGATTTGATAGCAGAGGAAAGCAGGCAAAAACGGCAAAACACCAGAGAGGTTGGAATCTACTGGATTGCAGTACCCTGACTAACCACCACAACTAAAGGCAGCCGTGGAGCGTACCTACGTTGGTCCTAGACGCCTCGTCACAGCCTGAGAGGCTAACTACACCTAAAGATAGAAAGAGGAAAGCTATCTGCCCCGGAGCAGATCCCCAAAGAACATAGGAAGCCCCCAAACATGTAATGGCGGTTAGACAAGAGGAAATACAGACACAGACAGAAAATAGTATGAGCAAACGTTGGGGCCCAATCTTCCTAGAAAGAAAAGGATAGGAAGGACACTTACTGCAATCCAAAAAACCCTAAAAAAATACCAACTCTACTAATTGCAAAAACACCTGAGATCACACGACCTCTACCACCTAAATTAGTTCTCTGGTGTAACAAAACTAAGCCGCAGCCACTGAAAAAACTGGAAAAGACAAATGAACAAATAACAGTGGCTCAGATAAACTGAGAGGAGCACAAGCCCCCGGAGGGGACCTGGCTGACCTCCACAGAAGTGCAGGAAAAAATGCAAAAAGCAAGCACAAAAATAAAAGCAGAAAATATCTTATCTGTTAGCAGAAGATGCAGGCAAGACTCAGCAAGCTTCCAAGTGAACCAGGAACCAAAGTTGAGACAAGAACAATTGATCACCGGCAACCCTGATGGGAGGGAACCTCCCTTATATAAGACCAGTCTGTAACTCCTGATTGCCAATCTTCACAATCTTCATTGAATGGTTCAGTACTGTTTGTAACCACCAGAGGGAGCTTCTGCTCAGAATTCATTTCTAACACATTCACAACAGTACCCCCCCTTGAGGAGGGGTCACTGAACCCTCATTTGGGCAACCAGGTCGGTCAGGATGAGCTCTGTGATACGCACGGATCAGTCTCCTAGCATGGATGTCCGAAGCAAACACCCAAGAATTGTCTTCCTGACCATAACCTCTCCACTTAACCAAATACTGGAGTTTCCGTCTAGAAAAACGAGAATCCAATATTTTCTCAACCACATACTGCAGATTGCCCTCAACCAAAACAGGGTCAGGGGGCGCAGCCATAGGAACCACTGGCTCGACAAACCTCTTCATAAGGACTTGTGGAACACGTTATGGATCTTAAATGTCCCTGGAGAAGTAAACGAAAGGAAACAGGATTAAGAATCTCCATGATCTTATAAGGTCAATGAACCTAGGCTTAAACTTAGGAGATGCAACTCTCATAGGGATATTTCTTGAGGACAACCAGACCAAGTCCCCCACTTCAAACAGAGGACCATCATCCTATGCCGGTTGCAACCGCTGGGCCCTCTCTGAGAGAGGGACAACCTCTCCACTACCTGGTCCCAAATCTGCTGCATACGCTCCACAACAGAGTCAACACCTGGACAGACAGAAGCCTCCGTCTGTCCCGAAGAAAATCGAGGGTGAAACCCAAAATTGCAGAAAAATGGAGACATCAAAGTGGCAAAGCTAGCCCTATTATTAAGAGCAAACTTAGACAAAGGCAAAAAAGAGACCCAGTCATCTTGATCAGCAGACACAAAGCATCTCAGATAAGTCTCCAATGTCTGGTTTGTTCTCTCAGTTTGTCCATTGGTCTGAGGAAGAAAAGCCGAGGAGAAAGACAATTGAACACCAAGTTTAGAACAAAAAGTCCTCCAAAATCTGGAAACAAACTGGACTCCTCTGTCAGACACAATGTTCTCAGGAATGCCGTGTAACCGAACCACGTGCTGAAGGAACAAAGGCACCAATTCGGAGGAGGAAGGCAACTTAGGTAATGGCACAAGATGTATCATTTTGGAAAACCTATCACAAATTACCCAGATAACGGTCATTCTCTGAGAAACAGGGAGTCGAAATGAAATCCATAGAGATATGGGTCCATAGTCTCTGGCACAGGAAATGGCATCAACAAACCACTAGAGCGAGAGCAAGGCTTGGAGCGAGAGCACGTCCCGCAGGACTGCACAAATTCCCTGACGTCACGAGACAAATTAGGCCACCAAAAGGACCGACTAACCAAATCTCTGGTACCAAAAATTCTGGGATGACCGGCCAACGCAGAACAATGAATCTCAGACATCACACTCTTTTTCCACCGGTCTGGGACAAACAATTTCCCAATAGGGCAGCGCTCGGGTTTATCCTCCTGACACCCTTCCAGAGCCAGTCTCAAATTGGGCGAGATGGCGGAAAGAACTACACCCTCTTTAAAAATAACAGCAGGATCAGATAACTCAGGAGAGTCCGCAAGGAAACTCCTCCAGAGGGCATCCGCCTTAACATTCTTAGTGCCAGGAAGAAAGGAAACCACAAAATTAAAACGTGTGAAAAACAAGGCCCACCTGGCCTGTCTAGGATTGAGTTGCTTGACTCATTCCAGATAAACCAGATTCTTATGGTCCGTGAGGACCACCACCTGATGTTTGGCTCCCTCCAGCCAATGTCTCCACTCTTCAAAAGCCCACTTTATGGCCAATAACTCCCGATTACCCACGTCATAATTACGTTCAATTGGAGAAAATTTTCGAGAGAAAAAGGCACAAGGGTTACTTTTAGAGGTCTCTGGATCTCTTTGGGACAAAACGGCACTTGCCCCAATTTCAGAGGCATCAACCTCCACCTGAAATGGCAGAGAAACATCAGGCTGCCGTAGAACAGGAGCAGAAGTGAATCTCTGCTTAAGTTCCTGAAACGCAGAGACTGCCTCAGGAGGCCAATTCACCACATCAGAACCCTTTTTGGTCAAATCAGTCAATGGTTTAACAATAACAGAGAAATTACCAATAAATTTACGATAAAAATTGTCAAAACCCAAGAATCTCTGAAGAGCCTTTAATGAAGTAGGTTGGACCCAATCACAGATGGCCTGAACCATGACCGGGTCCATTTCAATAACAGATGGGGACAAAATGAATCCCAGAAATGAGATCCTCTGTACGCCAAAAAGACACTTTGATCCCTTCACATACAGAGCATTCTCTCTCAAAATCTGGAACACAGTCCGAACATGTTTCACATGAGAGTCCCAGTCATTGGAAAAAATCAAGATATCATCCAAATAAACAATCAGAAATTTATCCACAAAATCCCTGAAAATGTCATTCATGAAGGACTGGAAGACAGAAGGAGCATTAGTGAGCCCAAAGGGCATCACTCGGTACTCAAAATGCCCCTCTGGAGTATTAAATGCCGTCTTCCATTCATCCCCGTGCTTAATGCGAATAAGGTTATACGCCCCCCTGAGGTCAAGCTTGGTAAACCAAGTAGCACTTTTCACCCTGGAAAACAGGTCAGAAATCAAGGGTAACGGATATTGATATTTCACAGTGATATTGTTCAAGAGACGATAATCAATACACGGCCTTAATGAACCATCCTTTTTGGCCACAAAGAAAAAACCGGCACCCAAGGGTGAAGAGGATGGTCTGATATGACCCTTTCCAATGACTCCTTGATATAAGACCTCATAGCGTCATGTTCAGGTACAGACAAGTTAAAAAGGCAACCTTTAGGGAATTTACTACCAGGCACTAATCCAATAGCGCAGTCATAGCTCCTATGGGGGGGCAAGGATGCAGATTTACTTTCGCTAAACACATCAGAAAAATCAGTCAAAAAGTCAGGAACATCCTGAGCCTGGGGAGAGGCAGAAAAAACAGGAGTGTTGGCATTAACACATTGGCAGCCCCAACTGGTTACAGACACAGATTTCCAATCCAAAACAGGATTATGAGACTGTAACCAAGGGAAACCTAGTACAATAATGTCATGCAGATTATACAGCACCAAAAATTTGCAACTCTCCTGATGATCAGGTTCAACCCTCATTATCACCTGAGTAGAGAACTGGGGTTTATTCTCAGCCAAAGGGGTAGAATCAATCCCCAGTAGGGGAATAGACTTCCGTAGGGTGTTATGTTTCGGTAGCTGAGGAGTGCAGGTAAAAAAGGCAATACACCAGAGCAGTTGGAATCTATGAGATTGCAGTACCCTGACTAACCACCACAACTAGAGGCAGCCGTGGAGCGTTCCTACGTTGGTCCTAGACGCCTCGTCACAGCCTGAGAAACTAACTACACCTAAATATAGAAAGAGGAAAGCTATCTGCCCCGGAGCAGATCCCCAAAGAACATAGAAAGCCCCCAAACATGTAATGGCGGTTAGACAAGAAGAAATACTGACACAGACAGAAAATAGAATGAGCAAACGTTGGGGCCCAAACTACCTAAATAGAAAAGGATAGGAAGGGCACTTACTGCAATCCCAAAAAACCCTGAAAAGCACCAACTCTACTAATTTCAAAAACACCTGAGATCACACGACCTCTACCACCTAAATTAGTTCTCTGGTGTAACAAAATCAAAACAGCAGCCACTGAAAAAACTGGAAAAAGCAAATGTACAAACATCAGTGGCTGAACTAAACTGAGAGGCAAAAGCCCCCGGAGGGGAGCCTGAAGGCCCCTACAGAAGTGCAGGACAAAATGCAAAAATCAAGCACAAAAACAAAAAGAAGAAAATGTCTTATCTGTTAGCAGGAGATGCAGACACGACACAGCAGGCTACAAAGGAAACAGGAATCAAGGATTGAGACCAGAACAATTGATCACCGGCAACCCTGATGGGAAGGCGACTCCCTTATATAAGACCAGTCAGTAACACCTGATTCCCAATCCTCACAATCTTCACTGGACAGTCCAGTACCGCTTGTAACCACCAGAGGGAGCCTCTGCTCAGAACTCATCTCAAGTCCATTCACAACAGTACCCCCCCCTTGAGGAGGGGTCACCGAACCCTCACTTGAGCAACCAGGTCGGTCAGGATGGTTCTATGATACGCACGGATGAGTCTCCTAGCATGGATGTCCGAAGCAAACACCCAAGAATTGTCTTCCTGACCATAACCTCTCCACTTAACCAAATACTGGAGTTTCCGTCTAGAAAAACGAGAATTCAATATTTTCTCAACCACAAACTCCATATTGCCCTCAACCAGAACAGGGTCAGGAGGCAAAGCAGTAGGAACCACTGGCTCAACAAACCTCTTCAACAAGGACTTGTGGAACACGTTATGGATCTTAAATGTCCCTGGAAGAAGCAAACGAAAAGAAACAGGATTAAGAATCTCCATGATCTTATAAGGTCCAATGAACCTAGGCTTAAATTTAGGAGATGCCACTCTGATGGGAATATTTTTTGAGGACAACCAGACCAAGTCCCCCACTTTAAACCGAGGACCATCAGTCCTATGCCGGTTAGCAAACCGCTGGGCCCTCTCCTGAGAGAGGGATAACCTCTCCACTACCTGGTCCCAAATCTGTTGCATACGCTCCACAACAGAGTCAACACCTGGACAGACAGAAGCCTCCGTCTGTCCTGAAGAAAATCGAGGGTGAAACCCAGAATTACAGAAAAATGGAGACATCAAAGTGGCAGAGCTAGCCCTATTATTAAGAGCAAACTTAGCCAAAGGCAAAAAAGAGACCCAGTCATCCTGATCAGCAGACACAAAGCATCTTAGATAAGTCTCCAATGTCTGGTTTGTTCTCTCAGTTTGACCATTGGTCTGAGGATGAAACGCCGAGGAGAAAGACAATTGAACACCAAGTTTAGAACAAAAGGTCCTCCAAAATCTGGAAACAAACTGGACTCCTCTGTCAGACACAATGTTCTCAGGAATGCCATGTAAACGAACCACGTGCTGAAGGAACAAAGGCACCAATTCAGAGGAGGAAGGCAACTTAGGTAATGGCTAGAGTTGAGCGATACTTTCCGATATCCAAAAGTATCGGAATCGGAATGGTATCGCCGATACCCAAAAAATATCGGCGATACCCGATACCGATACCGGAAATCCAATGTAAGTCTATGGGAACAAAATATCGGAATTAAAAAAACCCCATTCTTGCCTTGTTGGTTAATTGTACATGAAGGAAAACAACAAAGAGTAATGTAGAATGTATTGGGGGAGGTTGAGGAGACATTACAGGCATAGATGTTTAGCCCAATCCAATGGAATAGCATTAATATTTTTTTTTTGGAAATACGTTCGGATTGACGAAGAAATTGACTATGTTGTTAACCTTTTTTCTATTTTGGCAAATATGTATGTTTCACAACTTCCATGCTCTTCACCGTTTTAACTTTTGACACACTTTCTCCTTCATAATCTTCAGCAGCATCATCTTTGTCATCAAATTATTCTTCATCTTCACCTTCTTTATCTTCTTCGTAAACTTCTTGTTATTCATCTTTTTGTTAACATTACTCATATTGTTTTATTAAACTATTATTCTTCTTCATATTCTACATCTTCATCTTCTTCCTCTTCATCTTCTTCATCATATTCTTATTTGTGACAGAGATTCCTGTACTTGTAATCTGTCAAAGTATGAATTTTTCATCCTTCCGTTCTTGCTGTCACAAAAGATTTAAATTACAACAGTATTTGTCCGTGTTCAGTTTAGCCTGCAGCAGCAGGCATTTTCCAGGGGCACCACGAGGAGGAACGGACTCACCCCCATACACTGCTTAGTCTTCTTCTGCTTATAATTTAGAGCATATATTTTGCTCTTCATTTTGATCTTATACTTCATGTTCTTCTGCTTTTTGATCTTCTGCTTATTGTTCTTCTGTCTCTTGTTCTGTATCTTGTAGTTTGTCGTAACCTTCTTTTTCCTGTTGGTGATCTTCTTCTGGGTAATCTTATATTTCTTCTTTGTGATGGTGTTCAGGCTGGTTGGCTTGATGCTCGTCGTCCTTGGGGTCGTCATCTTCTTCGGGGTGGTCTTTAGGGTCGTCTAACTTCCGAGAACCAGTTGACGTTACTGGAACCCGGACGGGTAGCAGAAGGTACAAGAGCCAATGTAAGTAACGAGGACCAGCTGACTGTGCTGGAACCCGGAGGGGCAGCAGAAGGAAAAGAGCCAATGGCACAACCGAGGACCAGCTGACGTTACTGGGACACGGTTACTAAGCAGGAAGTACCTGTGCTCCAAAGCACTACCAAGGACCAGCAGATGTTGCTGGAACTCGGATACCGAGATGGAGGCACCTAGGCCAAAGGCACTGTGGAGAACCAGCTAACGGTACTGGAACTCGGACGGGTACCATAAGGCACCCATGAAAATGTAAGTTGACAGGCCGCAAGCCGTCTGCAGTTACCAAATCACACAGTCCTAGAGTGGGTGCTTGTCCTATTTTCACAACGGAAAGAGCCTTTATTTACATATCCCACAGCACACATAGGAATCACCTAAACTGCAGGCACCATAGAGTCGGATAACCGGAATGCAACATGACAGGACAACTTATTGGAGGCTAATTTACGTTGACACTGCCAGGAAACAGCTGTGGTGCTGTAAACAGGGTGGGCATGAGTCAGTACCCGTGCCAATTACTTACGAGCAACAACTGGCGGTGTTGGAGCCCAGGGATGAGAGGAGGACAGGGTGGAGGCAGCATGACTTTTGTCGTACACACAGCAGGGGAACAGCTGCCATTACTCAACCCCAGTAACACAGGAGCAAGTGTTGACTGTGCTAACAGCACTTACAGGCAACAACTGGCGGTGTTGGAGCCCAGGGTCCAATGCATCGACTTCAATTGCTTCCACCTCCTCTCAGTAACACAGCACTGTTGATCAACCATCTGTCTCTTCACCGCCTGCCAAATTGCCCAGTCAGTCAGAGAGTTCTGTACAGGAGCCAGCTGAGTCTCTGCTTCTGTTCTCAGAATCTGTTGGTTTGCAAACAGGGGCACAGCCAAGCAGCATTCTGGAATGTGAAGAAGAGGGAGTATGCAGTGATGCGCAACAGCTGTGTCTCTCTGAATCTGAAGAGGCGGGTGAGACAGTGCCGATGGTCAGCACACCGCAGAACGCATCTGATGATGATGAGACTCAGGTGCCAGTTTCTGTTGAGCATGGTGGTGGCCAGACCACCCAACAGCAGCAGGTGTTGTAAGAGGTTAGTGGAGATGATGAGGTCCAAGACCCAACATGGCGTGAGGAACAGGAAGGTGGTGGCAGCAGCTCTGAGGAAGCGATTGCCCCTACGGTACAAACAGGAGGGAGAGTTAGGCTGCATACTCTGTTGCCTGTAGCCTCCATTTTGGCACCTGTTCGGATTTCTCTTCCAAAAGTCTAAACGGACGCTCCCAGGACTTGCACTGCGTGGTCCTTTTTTCACACACTTGCAGATGATATTTGCTATGTCACATGCAAGCTGTGTAATCAAAAAGTAAAAAGAGGTAAAGTGTCAGTAACCTCAATACCACAAATATGTCTAAAATTGTGCGTAGAAAACACGTAGTTGAGTTACAAAGACACACTGAAGATGTACAGTCTATAGAGAATCACAGCACAAGTTTAACTGCATATGTCATGGTTAAATTTGAAATTTTTATTGCACACTTGATGTGAAAAAAGAAAATAGCTATGAGACGACTGACTGACGTTTTGGGCAACGCAGTGGCCTTTATCAAATAGTCGCTGGAAGAGATAGAAAAATTTACAGTCAATGACAATGGATAATATATACAATATATACATAGGGTGAAGAATATATATACATAGGAATTAGGCAACATGTTAAACATTTGGGTGATACTGTAGAACACGGAGAATTATCCCTCTAGGGTATGCGGGTGGATAATGTAGTTTTTTGTTGATTTTTGTGAGTGTGTAGAAAACAGGGGTGATGGGGTATTGAATATTAAGGAATGTCATAGTCTTACAGTCTATGGTGATCAATTAAAGATGTTTTGTCAGGATACGATCAATTTTTTGACAGATGTAAAATGTAGGGTCACAATTGAGTTGTCTGTAGGTTAGGTTAACTGACAGTTGTCTATGAATTTCGGCAATAGATTGGGTCTTATTCATAATAACGATAGCACCCCCCTTATCTGCTTGTTTAATAATAATGTTGGGGTTATCTTTCAGAGATTTTATGGCTTGTTTATCTGTGGGTGTCAGGTTGTGGCGTATCGGGTGTAGGCCCAATCTCGGCAAACCATCCACGACCACAGGCTCTGAATGCTGGCATTGCAAAACTCCTGTCCCTTGAAATGCTGTCATTCAGGCTGGTGGAGACTGACAGTTTACGGAACTTAATGGCATTGGCAGTCCCACAATACAATGTGCCAAGCTGATTTTATTTCAGCAGGCAAGCCGTCCCTGGTCTGCAAAACCATGTTGTTGAGGTTAAAATTAAACATGCGCTACTAAACTCCGTCAGTAGCAATGTCCACCTGACCACCGCTGCGTGGACCAGTACCCATGGCCAGGGACGATACCTTTCCCTTACTGCCCATTGGGTCAATGTTGTGGAGCCGGGTACAGATCTTGCGAGTGGCGCTGTACGTGTTCAGGCAACTACAAGGATTGCGGGAATCAAGTCTGTACACATTGACTCCTCCTTCTCCAGTTCCTCAGAAACATCGTTGCAGGAGCCGTCACGGTCTACCTCCACATGGACCCGTGAACGCTTAATAAGAATCTTTAGTTATATAGCGCCAACAGATTACGCAGCGCTTTACAGTTTAACAGTTTCCGAACACAAGTCATAACTAACAACGTTACCAATACAATAATGAAAGCAATATAATCCGCACACGCTCGTGAGAGCTTACAATTTACAAATATGTGGGGGAGATACAAAGTACAGGTGTTTATATACAATGGTGTATTTAGAATGATGGCCCAGCCATTTTGAGGGAGTGAGGGATGGATGGAGATAGTGAATGGGCTACACACACACACTTACACATAGAATGACTTTGATTAGTGAAGGTGATAGGCCGCTATTATTATTATAGATTTTTATAGCGCCATTTATTCCATGGCGCTTTACATGTGAAGAGGGGCAAGTATAGACAAGTACAGTAAACATGAGCAATACAAGGCACACACAAGTACAGAAGGAGAGAGGACCCTGCCTGCAAGGGCTCAGAGTCTACAGGGATGGGTGAGGATACACTAGGAGAGGGAAGACCTTGAAGAAATGTGTTTTGAGTGAGCGCCCAATAACATGCAAATTGTGGATAGTTCTAATTTCTTGGGGTACAGCATTCCACAGTATTGGCGCAGCGCGGGAGAAGTCTTGGATTCGGGAGAGATGTTCTTTAGGTGTAAGCGGCAATAGCGGGCAACAGATTGTATATGGGAGGTGAAGGAGAGATTGGTGTCAAACATAACACCCAGACAGCGAGCCTGTTGACCGATATGAGCACAGACGTGGCCAAACGTCAACAGGCCGTCCTGAAATTAATTTCCATGGGGAATCAAAGCCACACAGCGCTGGAGCTCTGGAATGCCATAAAGCAAGAGAGCGACATGTGTATTTTGCCAGCGAATCTCCAGCCAGGCTTGGTAGTGTGTGACAATGGCCGAAATCTGGTGGCAGGTCTGGGCCTAGGCAACGTCACTCACATACCATGTCTGGCACATGTGCTAAACTTTGTCGTCCACAGTTTTTTGAGGGACTATCCGGATCTTAATTCACTGCTGCACAAGGTCCGCCTACAGTGCGCTAACTTGCGACGTTCCACCATGGCCAGATCGCGCATTGCAGCTCTGCAACGCAGATTTTGCCTTCCTGAACATCGCATTATATGTGACGTATCCACCAGGTGGAATTCCACGTTACATATGTTGGAGCGGTTGTGTGAGCAGCAGCCAGCAGTAATGGAGTATCAGCTGCATCAGTCGCAATCAACTCGCAATTTGCGCCGTTCACTTCACCACTACTGAGTGGGCCTCTACTATAATAATCTTTATTTATATAGCACCAACAGATTCCGCAGCGCTGTACAGTTTAACAGTTTCATAACACAAGTCATAAGTGACAACGTTAACAATACAATAATTAAAGCAATATAAGCCGCCCCTGCTCGTGAGACCTTACAATCTACAATGAGGAGGGGGAGCTCCAAAGTACAGTTGTTTATATACAATGGTGTATTTACAATGATGGTCCAGCCATTTTCAGGGAGTGAGGGATGGATGGAGATAGTGAATGGGCTACACACACACACAGTTACACATAGAATGACTTTGATTAGTGAATGTGATAGGCCGCTCTGAACAAATGTGTTTTGAATGTGGAAGTAGGGCTGTTAATGGGGATGTTGAAGTCTCCAAGGATAAGGGTTGGTACTTCTGAGGACATGAAAGTGCGGCAGCCAGGCAGAGAAGTGGTCAAGGAACTGTGTGGGTGAGCCTGGGGTCCGATATATTACCGCTACTCTGAGGGAGAGGGGACGAAAGAGCCTGATGGTGTGGACCTAATAATTTGCAAAATCTTAATCTAAAATTTACATGTTACATATTTACATCTAGTATAAAACATTTAACCATTAAGCCTACTTACAGAACAAGGAAGTGTAAAAAAACTTGTGCTTAAAAAAAAAAGTGAAAATAAAATGTGAGAAGGGCAGTGTAACAAATAATTTAGGAAAAAGATAAACTAACATCAAGTGCTGTGTGCTGTGTAAGAGCCAGACACATTAACATTAAATCAGTCTGGAATAGCGGTGATTTTCTCCCCATAACCCGAGTAACATTCTGGGGAGAGGGGTGTAGAGTCAACGATCAGCAACTAGCTACGGTAGATCAAATACCTGAAAAAAAAAAGTTATTTAACATTCATAACATACATTTTATTTTATAAAAAAAAAAAAAAAATTATTTAACATTCATAACATACATTGTATTTAACCAAAAAATAACAAATTTATTTAACATTCCTAAGATAAATTTTTTTTAAAACATAAAAACTATAATACACAGCAGGATCTTTAGTAAAAACCAGACTTACCACTGTAACCTCTTCTTAATCCTTGCAAGCTTCAACACAACGTTGACAAGGTACACAGCAGGGTGGTCGGTCTCCTAGACAACGAGCAAACTCCTTCATGTTGAGAGAGGCCACCATCTCCTTAGCTTTCAGGTACTTTTCTGTGGGAATGAGCTTGTCTCCAACCAGCCAGGAATATCCATTGAATGCCACACCATGGTTTGGTATTAGCACCCAGCCAGTACCAAAAGTGAAGCCAACCACAGTTCCCATTTCTCATGAACTTTATTTGATATACTGGCTGGCCAAACATTAGTTTCTCACAAAGGAGCTGAAGACCCTGAGTGGCAGTAGGTGCAAGTCTCTCCAGCATGACCTGTTTGTTAGATATTTGCCGTCTACACACCTAAAGAACATCTCTAGAATCCGCCCTTTTCTCACCATGGAAACAACAAAAACCCTCACTGTAGCATTGATCCACTCCCGCCTGGACTACTGCAATGCTCTATTACTTGGCCTCCCCATTACTCGACTATCCCATCTCCAGTCCATCCTTAATGCAGCAGCCAGGGTCATCCATCTGGCTAATCGGTACTCGGACACGTCCGCTCTTCCACAGTCCTTACACTGGCTGCACATTCATTATAGGATCCAATTCAAAGTACTGGTTCTCACCCACAAAGCTCTCCACAGTGCAGCACCCCCCTACATCTCCTCCCTCATTTCTATCTATCGGCCTAACCGACTGCTGCGCTCTGCAAATGACTTTCGACTAACCTCTGCAGTAATCCGTACCTCCCACTCCCGACTACAAGACTTCTCCCGCGCTGCACAAATCCTCTTGAATGCTCTACCACAAGAAATTAGGACTATCCACAATTTGTCTGGTTTCAGGCGCTCCCTCAAAACACATTTGTTCAGAGTGGCTTATGACATTCAATAACCAAAGTCGTTCTATGTTTAAGTGTGTATGTGGAGCCCATTCACTATCTCCATCCATGCCTCACTCCCTCAAGATGGCTGGACCATCATTAGAAATGCACCATTATATATACACACCTGTACTTTGTATCTCCCCCACCTCATTGTAGATTGTAAGCTCTCACGAGCAGGGTCGGCTTATTTTACTTTAATTATTGTATTGTTAACGTTGTTACCTATGACTTGTGTTTTGAAACTGTTAAAGTGTAAAGCGCTGCGGAATATGTTGGCGCTATATAAATAAAGATTATTATTATTATTATATCAGAGGGAGAAGAGGATTGGGCCTTGACAAGGTGCCCGATTGCATCTTAAGTGTTATTGAATGTTGGAGCCAGTCCACCGTATAAAAGCAGCCATACAGTGTCCGGGTACCTGCTTGGATTTCGATCAAAATGAAGACTACTTTGATGTACATGTACACCAATTAGAGAAAAATGACAAGGATGAGGCAGTAAGACACGCTCAGCAGAGTACAAGCAGCATTGCTTGAAGAAGTAACTTGAGCGTGATCAAAATTGAATAAATTAAAATCTCAGACTACAGTGAACACAACTCTTAGCTGTGAAAGGGCTTTTTGTGTCCTTCTACAGTGTTTTCAACCAATGTATTGGATACGGAATGAAGCACGTCACACTATAATTTCAATTGAATTGAGCAGCAAGAATTACACTGAAGAAAAAAAAAAAAGAGTGTGAGAGTGACATGTGCAGATGCCTACATACAGCGTTGTATGCCGAGCAAACTGCAGCGCGTCACCTGCACTCACACACACACCTTGCAGACCTGTGAAAAAAACACTGCAAGGCAAAAGGAAGATGTAGACAGCGGTTGGTAAAGTAGCCTGCCTAAAGCACAGTACACAAAATCGCAATCTCTAACTGTCCCTCAGAGTCAGCAGAGCAGCGTTCTGTCCCAAACAGAATTAACAGCACAGTGACGCTAAAATGGCGGCTTTATCCGGCAACAATACCTTCCTTGTGTCACGGTTAGGGTAGCGTGTGTCTATTATATGAGTGTCTGTAAAATGTAACGTTACGCAGACTTATTCTGCCCTTGGGACGCAAAAAATAAGACAGCAGTAATCATTTACTGTATAAAACTCCACCTATGCGCAACAAAACAAGCACGTTCCCTCTTACGGTTCCTGCGCTGACATGTGAGTAGGGAGTTTGGAGACGTTCCTGAATTTATCCCAGGTATCCAAGCATATCAGGCCGATAGGAGAGCATTAAAACCACCCACGGTGGTGACTTAAATATGGTGAAGAACTGTAGGTCGATGCGAATGAATGTGCGATCACATGACACACGTTTATAATAACCCTTGCTAGACACGAGTAACTTTGTAGACATTTTGACACACCTGAACCCAGATGGCAGTGAATATTCATTCTATTCGGCGCCACATGACTCTTGGTCCAGAATAGATTATATATTGCTAGCACACGAGCTATTAAGGGAAGTGGAAGAGGCAGATGTGCACAACGTAGCTAAATATGACCACGCGCCCGTATCAGTAACCCTGCCAGATATGGTGCAGATGGGGCCAAACCAAACTTGGCGCTTCCCAACCTATTTGTTAATGGATGAGAAGTTTCGACATCACGTGAAGCAATGGTGTTTTTAATATGTAAGGGATAATGGAGATACTAGGGATAGGTCGGAACTTTTATGGGCAGCAGGGAAGGGAGTAATGCGCGGGAAACTAATAGGTTATCAGACAACGCTAAAAAAGAAGATCGCGACAAACTACTCGCAGGCTAGCAGGATATTACGCGATAGGTACACGGCAAACAAGACAAGTTCATCAACACAGGTTAAAAATAGATGTAAGCAGGCTAAGGCTGACTTACACGTATGGGTATATCGACGAGAGACAAGCAGTAATAACAATTATAGAGCCGATGTATATCGTTATGGTAGCAAATGAGGGAGACTATTATCACGACTAGCGAAAGGAAATCACATTCGTCATCAACATATTACAGCGTTAACGAATAAACATGGGATCATGAACACAGACCCTCGAACCATAAACACCATTCTACAAGAATACTACTCAGACTTATATAAGGTGGAACATACGGATAGTGCGGAGGGTAACACCGTTGTAGATGGAATACGGTTACCATCCATCACAAACTATCAGCTTCTCCTTTTAAAAAAACAAATTGAGGTGACGGAAGTGACAGCGGCGATAAGTTACTTTAAATACGGGAAAGCTCCAGGACCTGACGGGTTTACAGCCAAATTATTTAAATTATTGAGTGAGGATATCCCGTCCACATTGGTACGCACCTTCAATCATATATTGGAGACAGGAGGGTTGCCCAGCCATTCAAACATGTCACACATGAAGTTGCTACTAAAACCAAACAAACATTCACATCTGCCTGGATCCTATCGTACATTCTCACTCATTGACCATTATATCAAGATTTTGTCCAGGATCATGGCAGATCTTTTGAGTAGCATTGGTCCTACGCTGATAGGGCGATCACACCTTTGTTTGCTACTTTGTTGGCTACTATCAGTCTCACTATGCATAACACATGTGTGCAGTGGGCAGTATTACCTTTGCCTTCGGTGGAGTAGGAAAACCCCTCTCCTATCGAAGTGTTAGTTGGGGAGATGGAAGATTTGACACCGGGACCTGAATTGTAATACTTAAATGTGACAGGTGACAAATTTGTTAAGGCGCAACTCCGCGGCCCCTACGTTGAGTCTAGCCCGTGAAAATTTACTGGTTGTCAATGGGGAACCCCAACACCCCGGGGCAGCTACAGTATTTCAACAATTAGAGCTGAACCAAGATTTGCTGTATCAGGTTTATAAAACACATGTTGAAATTTTTTAACAATTGCTGCTACCGCAGTCATATCGGAGGTTGGTAATGGACTTAGTGCATGTGCATGTACTAGGGTGACATTTGTGCCAAAGAAAACCCTACACAGAATTATACAACGGTTTTACTGGCAGGGGGTCTATCAAGAAGTTAAACGGTATTGTAACTCTTGTCGCATGCGCCAGGTACACAGTCCTCAGCCTCATTTAGTGAGTCCCTTGGTGCCATTAAAAATTTTAGAGGTCCAGTTTGAGAGAATACCCATGGATCTGGTGTAGCCGGTTAATAAATCAGCAAGGGGTCATCAACAGGGGCAATAAAAGGGGCACTGTGTGGGTCACCAGTTTTGAGCACACCCGAGTTCAAAAGAGAATTCATTGTCCAGACTGATGCGTCAGAGGTAGGTATGGGTGCCGTGTTGTCTCAGGACTGGAGCTTAACGGGGAGGAGCATCCCATTAGTTTCCTGAGTCGAAAACTTACTCCATCAAAAAACAGAGACAGCATTGTAGAGAGAGAGAGTGCCTGGCGATAAAGTGGGCACTGGAGTCGTTGCGCTACTATTTGTTGGGGATAACATTTTGTTTTGTAAATGATCATTCCCCTGTGACTGGCAGTGTTGTAGCCCAGGGAGTAGAGTTCAGGTGGTAGAAAGATGAACATAACAGGAGACTTGGAAAACGTTGGCAAACAGTTATTTAATCTGAAAACGGACAGGCAAATTCAGGTGAGATCCATGCCTTGTTCATTTTCAGAAAAAATAAGCCGGTCTACATTGTCTGAGGATAGTCGCATGCGACGGTCTGTTAGTACACCACCTGCAGCACTAAAGACGCGCTCAGATAATACACTGGCAGCAGGGCAAGACAGCACCTCCAAGGCATACCACACATCAAATACAAATATAACAGTAATAATAATATTATTATTAATAAAAAATGAAATTGCACACACAGTACACAGACACAGCTCATATGTGTGTATAAGAGAGAGTGTTTCTGTGTGTAGTTCATGCCTCTAGCCTAGAAGATCAGTCTTGCTAAAATCTTTAACACTGACCCCTGTTCTGTTCTTAAAATGGTGGATGCTGAACTGCTTCTCAGCCCCCTCATACACAATCATTATGTGGCACTGCTGGGCTCAGTCAGAGGCATCAGATTGAACTAGGCTGTCCTGAGTCATTCTCAATAGAACATTTTGTTCAGCAGTTCATCTAGTTCATTTAGTTCAGAGGTCACATGATGCATTTCCTATCAGCTCCTCACAGGATAGGGTGGAGAAAACTGAACTAAATGAACCAAATGAACTAATCTTTTGAACTAATCTTTTCAGTGAACTAGTTCATGGTGAACTAATCAACAAAATTAACTAGATTTCCCATCACTATGGTGTACACCTTGGTGGCGCTGTCACAAAACTTCGCCACATTTGTAACATACAGCTCTTGCCCTGTGCAGAGGCGCTGCTTGTGCTCCCTCTTGTTGCAGAGGTGTCTACAATGCCTCGACGCACAGAGCTGCTTTGTAAAGCAGTAGCAGCAGCAGCGCTCTCGGCTGGAATGCAGAACATTATGGATTTCAACAGTGTGTCTTGGTCCTCCAGCATTTTACGGTCCCGGTTCAACGGTGTGATGAGGCTTTGTAAGTTGTCCCGGTAACGAGGGTCTAGGAGGGTGTACACCCAATAATCTGACGTGGTGAGAATGTGGCCGATGCGGCGGTCGTTTCTCAGGCACTGCAGCATGAAATCAACCATGTGCTGCAGACTCACAACTGGCCAACAAACGCTGTTCTCTGGAAGAGCGTCACACTAATAGATTTTTGTAAATTTAAAATAGAATAAAGCAGCAGCAATTTTTGAAAAATTACAAGGATGAGCCAGTGACAGACACTCAGCAGAGTACACGCTGCGGTGGTTGAAGTAAGTGGAGCGGGATCTACACTCCTACAAAAAAATTAAAGCTCAGACTAGAGTGAACACTGAAACACAACTGTTCACTTGCTGTGAAAGGCCTTTTTGTGGACTTCTATTATGTTTGCAAGCAATGTATTGTATTTTGATAGAAGAGCGTCACACTAATAGATTTTTGTAAATTTTAAATAGAAGAAAGCAGCAGCAATTCTTGAAAAATTACAAGGATGAGCTAGTGACAGACACTCAGCAGAGTACACGCAGCATTAGTTGAAGTAACTGGAGCGTGATCTGCACTAAAAAAAAAAAAAAAATGACAGACTGCAGTGAACACTGAAACACAACTGTTCACTTGCTGTGAAAGGCTCCTTTGTGGACTTCTATAGTGTTTGCAACCAAGGTATTGTATACGGATGGAAGCACGTCACACTATTATTTCAATTACATGGAACAGCAAGAATTACACTGAAGAAAAAAAAAGAGTCTGTGAGTGACACGTGCAGATGCCTACAGAGCAAACTGCAGCGTCACCTGCACTCACACACACTTTGCAGAGCTGTTAAAACAACACTGCAGGCAAAAGGAAGCTTTACACAGCCGGTGGTAAACTAGCCTGCCTAAAGCACAGTACACTAAATCGCAATCTCTAACTGTCCCTCAGAGTCAGCAGAGCAGCGTTCTTTCCCTAACTGAGTTCACAGCACAGTGACGCTAAAATGGCGGCGGCGCCTTTTATACTGCATTCTGACATCATTTCAGCATCCAATCACAGCCATGCCATTAGTTAACATGACCGCAGCAGTACAGGATGTGCCCACACTTCTTAGGATTCCTCATTGGCTGACTATAATCACATTGCCTCTCAAAGAATTATGGGAACTTCCGATTCCGGTATACGATATATGAAAAATATCGGAACTAAGTATCGGAATTCCGATACAGCTAATATCGGCCGATACCCGATACTTGCGGTATCGGAATGCTCAACACTAGTAATGGCACAAGATGTATCATCTTGGAAAACCTATCACAAATCACCCAGATGACGGTCATTCTTGAGAAACAGGGAGGTCGGAAATGAAATCCATAGAGATATGGGTCCATGGTCTCTTGGGCACAGGCAATGGCATCAACAAACCACTAGAGCGAGAGCAAGGCTTGGAGCGAGAGCAAGTCCCGCAGGACTGCACAAATTCCCTAACATCACGAGACAAGGTAGGCCACCAAAAGGACCGACTAACCAAGTCTCTGGTACCAAAAATTCCGGGATGACCGGCCAACGCGGCACAATGAATCTCAGACATCACACTCTTTTTCCACTGGTCCGGGACAAACAATTTCCCAACAGGGCAGCGCTCGGGCCTATCCTCCTGACACCCCTCCAGAGCCAGTCTCAAATTGGGCGAGATGGCGGAAAGAACTACACCTTCTTTCAAAATAACAGAAGGATCAGATACCTCAGGAGAGTCCGCAAGGAAACTCCTCGAGAGGGCATCCGTCTTAACATTCTTAGTGCCAGGAAGAAAGGAAACCACAAAATTAAAACGTGTGAAAAACAAGGCCCACCTGGCCTGTCTAGGATTAAGTCGCTTGGCAGATTCCAGATAAACCAGATTCTTATGGTCCGTAAGGACCACCACCTGATGTTTGGCTCCCTCCAGCCAATGTCTCCACTCTTCAAAAGCCCACTTCATGGCCAATAACTCCCGATTACCCACGTCATAATTATGTTCAGTAGGAGAAAATTTTCGAGAGAAAAAGGCCAAGGGTTACTTTTAGAGGTCTCTGGATCTCTTTGGGACAAAACGGCACCTGCCCCAATTTCAGAGGCATCAACCTCCACCTGAAATGGCAGAGAAACATCAGGCTGCCGTAGAACAGGAGCAGAAGTGAATCTCTGCTTAAGTTCCTGAAATGCAGAGACTGCCTCAGGAGGCCAATTCACCACATCAGAACCCTTTTTGGTCAAATCAGTTAATGGTTTAACAATAACCGAGAAATTACCAATAAATTTACGATAAAAATTGGCAAAACCCAAAAATCTTTGAAGAGCCTTTAATGAAGTAGGTTGGACCCAATCACAGATGGCCTGAACCTTGACCGGGTCCATTTCAATAACAGATGGGGACAAAATGAATCCCAAAAATGAGATCCTCTGTACGCCAAAAAGACACTTTGATCCCTTCACATACAGAGCATTCTCTCTCAAAATCTGGAATACAGTTCGAACATGTTTCACATGAGAGTCCCAGTCATTGGAAAAAATCAAGATATCATCCAAATAAACAATCAGAAATTTATCCACAAAATCCCTGAAAATGTCATTCATGAAGGACTGGAAGACAGAAGGAGCATTAGTGAGCCCAAAGGGCATCACAAGGTACTCAAAATGCCCCTCAGGGGTATTAAATGCCGTCTTCCATTCATCCCCGTGCTTAATGCGAATAAGGTTATACGCCCCCCTGAGATCAAGCTTGGTAAACCAAGTACCGTTTTTCACCCTGGAAAACAGGTCAGAAATCAAGGGTAACGGATATTGATATTTCACAGTAATATTGTTCAAAAGACGATAATCAATACACTGCCTTAATGAACCATCCTTTTTGGCCACAAAGAAAAAAACGGCACCTAAGGGTGAAGAGTATGGTCTGATATGACCCTTCTCCAATGACTCCTTGATATAAGACCGCATAGCGTCATGTTCAGGTACAGACAAGTTAAAAAGGCGACCTTTAGAGAATTTACTACCAGGCACTAATTCAATAGCGCAGTCATAGCTCCTATGGGGAGGCAAGGATGCAGATTTACTTTCGCTAAACACATCAGAAAAATCAATCAAAAAGTCAGGAACATCCTGAGCCTGGGGGAGGCAGAAAAAACAGGAGTGTTGGTATTAACACATTGGCAGCCCCAACTGGTTACAGATACAGATTTCCAATCCAAAACAGGATTATGAGACTGTAACCAAGGGAAACCTAGTACGATAATGTCATGCAGATTATACAGAACCAAAAATTTGCAGCTCTCCTGATGATCAGGTTCAACCCTCATTATCACCTGAGTAGAGAACTGAGGTTTATTCTCAGCTAAAGGGGTAGAATCGATCCCCAGTAGGGGAATAGACTTCTGTAGGGGTGTCAAGGGAAACCCACAACGTTTAGCAAAATCAAAATCCATCAGGTTAATAGCTGCTCCCGAATCAACGAAAGCCTGAGCAGAAAATGAGGACAGAGAGCATATCAGAGTAACAGTTAATAAAAACTTAGTCTGAACACTACCCAAGACAACTGAGCGTGCAAAACGTCTTCCCCGCTTAGGGCAGACTGAAATAGCATGAGAGGCATCACCACAGTAGAAACATAACCCATTGCGCTTTCGAAACTCATGACGCTGTGCCCCAGAAACCACTCTATCACACTGCATGGATTCAGAAGCAGGTTCACAAGGCAACACTATTCCACGCATACTTCTCCGCTCACGCAAACGTCTGTCAATTTGAATCGCTAATGACATAGAATCATTGAGACCAGAGGGGACAGGGAATCCCACCATAACATCCTTTACATTATCTGACAGACCCTTCCGAAAAAGGGCTGCCAAAGCGTTGTCATTCAATTTGGTCAGGACTGCCCACCTACGGAATCTCTGACAGTATAACTCAGCGTCATCAAGCCCCTGATTTAATGCCAACAAGGCTTTTTCAGCTTGATCAGTGACATTAGGCTCATCGTACAATAACCCCAAGGCCTGAAAAAATGCATCAACATCACTCAAAACAGGATCCCCAGGTGTCAGGGAAAAAGCCCAATCCTGAGGATCGCCGCGCAGGAGAGAGATGACAATTTGAACCTGCTGCGCTGCGTTCCCTGAGGACTTAGATTTTAAGGCAAGAAACAATTTACAATTATTTTTGAAATTCAGAAACTTGGCTCGATCCCCCAAAAACAAATCTGGCATGGGAATCCTAGGCTCCACAACAGGCAACCTAGCAAGATAGGTAGCAATACTCCGAACCTCAGTGGCAAGCTGATCCACACGGCCAGACAGCTGTGCAAACTCCATTGAGAGAAAAAATCTTCCCCAGCACCCAGAGATACAGAGGGAAAAAAAAAATGCAACAAACAGAAAAATATCTCTGACAACTCTGACAACCTTTTATCTTTCACAATATTTTTCCCTTCTGTGAGTACCATACAATTTTCAATTTTTAGGCCGGTGATACTGTTATGTTTCGGTAGCTGAGGAGTGCAGGTAAAAAAGGCAATACACCAGAGCAGTTGGAATCTATGAGATTGCAGTACCCTGACTAACCACCACAACTAAAGGCAGCCGTGGAGCGTTCCTACGTTGGTCCTAGACGCCTAGTCACAGCCTGAGAAACTAACTACACCTAAAGATAGAAAGAGGAAAGCTATCTGCCCCGGAGCAGATCCCCAAAGAACACAGAAAGCCCCCAAACATGTAATGGCGGTTAGACAAGAAGAAATACTGACACAGACAGAAAATAGAATGAGCAAACGTTGGGGCCCAAACTACCTAAATAGAAAAGGATAGGAAGGGCACTTACTGCAATCCCAAAAAACCCTGAAAAGCACCAACTCTACTAATTTCAAAAACACCTGAGATCACACGACCTCTACCACCTAAATTAGTTCTCTGGTGTAACAAAATCAAAACAGCAGCCACTGAAAAAACTGGAAAAAGCAAATGTACAAACATCAGTGGCTGAACTAAACTGAGAGGGCAAAAGCCCCCGGAGGGGAGCCTGAAGGCCCCCACAGAAGTGCAGGACAAAATGCAAAAATCAAGCACAAAAACAAAAAGAAGAAAATGTCTTATCTGTTAGCAGGAGATGCAGACATGACACAGCAGGCTACAAAGGAAACAGGAATCAAGGATTGAGACCAGAACAATTGATCACCGGCAACCCTGATGGGAAGGCGACTCCCTTATATAAGACCAGTCAGTAACACCTGATTCCCAATCCTCACAATCTTCACTGGACAGTCCAGTACCGCTTGTAACCACCAGAGGGAGCCTCTGCTCAGAACTCATCTCAAGTCCATTCACAACAGTAGGGGTATCAAGGGAAACCCACAACGTTTAGCAAAATCAAAATCCATCAGGTTAATAGCTGCTCCCGAATCAACAAAAGCCTGAGCAGAAAATGTGGACAGGAGCAAATCAGGGTAACAGTCAACAGAAATTTAGTCTTAACACTACCCATGACAACTGAGCGTGCAAAACGTCTTCCCCGCTTAGGGCAGACTGAAATAGCATGAGAGGCGTCACCACAGTAGAAACATAACCCATTGCGTTTTCGAAACTCATGACGCTGTGCCCCAGAAGCCACTCTATCACACTGCATGGGTTCAGAAGCTGGTTCACAAGGCAACACTATTCCACGAATACCTCTACGCTCACGCAAACGTCTGTCAATTTGAATCGCTAATGACATAGAATCATTGAGATCAGAGGGAGCAGGGAAACCCATCATAACATCTTTTACATTCTCTGACAGACCCTTCCAAAAAAGGGCTGCCAAAGCATCATCATTCCATTTGGTCAGGACTGCCCACTTTCGGAATTTCTGACAGTATAACTCAGCGTCCTCAAGCCCCTGATTTAATGCCAACAAGGTTTTTTCAGCTTGATCAGTGACATTAGGTTCATCGTACAATAACCCCAGAGCCAGAAAAAATGCATCAACATTACTCAAAACAGGGTCCCCAGGTGTCAGGGAAAAAGCCCAATCCTGAGGATCGCCGAGCAGTAGAGAGATGACAATTTGAACCTGCCGTGCTGCGTTCCCTGAGGACTTAGGTTTTAAGGCAAAAAACAACTTACAGTTATTTTTGAAATTCAGAAATTTAGCTCGATCCCCTAAAAACAAATCTGGCATGGGGATCCTAGGTTCCACAACTGGCAACCCTGCAAGATAGGTAGCAATACTCCGAACTTCAGTGGCAAGCTGATCCACACGGCCAGACAACTGTGCAAACTCCATTGATAGAAAAAAAAATCCTCAGCACCCAGAGAAAAAGAGGGAAAAAAAAAATGCAACAAACAGAAAAAAAATAAAAAATCTCTGACAACTCTGACAACTTTTTTTTTTTCACACTATTTTTCCCTTCTGTGAGTACCATATAATTTTCAGTTTGGGCCGGTGATACTGTTATGATTTGGTAGCAGAGGAGAGCAGGCAAAAACGGCAATACGCCAGAGAGGTTGGAATCTAATGGATTGCAGTACCCTGACTAACCACCACAACTAAAGGCAGCCGTGGAGCGTACATACGTTGGTCCTAGACGCCTCGTCACAGCCTGAGAGGCTAACTACACCTAAAGATAGAAAGAGGAAAGTTACCTGCCCCGGAGCAGATCCCCAAAGAACATAGGAAGCCCCAAACATGTAATGGTGGTTAGACAAGAGGAAATACAGACACAGACAGAAAATAGTATGAGCAAACGTTGGGGCCCAATCTTCCTAGAAAGAAAAGGATAGGAAGGACACTTACTGCAATCCAAAAAACCCTAAAAAAATACCAACTCTACTAATTGCAAAAACACCTGAGATTACACGACCTCTACCACCTAAATTAGTTCTCTGGTGTAACAAAACTAAGCCGCAGCCACTGAAAAAAATGGAAAAGGCAAATGAACAAATAACAGTGGCTCAGATAAACTGAGAGGAGCACAAGCCCTGGAGGGGACCTGGCTGACCTCCACAGAAGTGCAGGAAAAAATGCAAAAAGCAAGCACAAAAATAAAAGCAGAAAATATCTTATCTGTTAGCAGAAGATGCAGGCAAGACTCAGCAAGCTTCCAAGTGAACCAGGAACCAAAGTTGAGACAAGAACAATTGATCACCGGCAACCCTGATGGGAGGGAACCTCCCTTATATAAGACCAGTCTGTAACTCCTGATTGCCAATCTTCACAATCTTCATTGAATGGTTCAGTACTGTTTGTAACCACCAGAGGGAGCTTCTGCTCAGAATTCATTTCTAACACATTCACAACAGAACATGTTGGTTCTTTTTCCGAGATGCGTTTTTTTTTCACGGAAAAAAACACACCATGTGCACAAAAATTGCGGAATTCATTCTAAATGATAGGATGCTTAAATCATGCGTTTTTGACGCGTTTCTTCCCGTGTAAAAAACGCAAATATTCCTGAACGTGTGCACTTAGCCTTAATATTACCAAAGACTCAATTTTAAACCTTTATCATCCTATTGTCCACATCTTAAAACAACATTATTTCAAAAAAAGATATGTAATGTTTAATCATTGAATATTCAACCATTGCTACTGTCATGATCCAGGATGGGGTTTTGTCTTTGTCCCATCCTGGTCAGACAGGGGTTAATTGTTTCTGCCTCTCTCTGGCAGAGGGCAGCTATTTAGTTGCCAATTGACCTAGGTCTGGTGTCAGTTATACTCCTGCCCTTGGCTGAGTTAGTTGACCCTGTGAGTACCTTGTTTGGTTTTGACGCCCCCCCGAAGAAGCTGGCGGCGAAACGCGCGTCGGGGTGAGGGGACGCCACAAGCACTCCTATCCTTCACTCGGTAATTATGACATATTTACCCTCTTGATTGCATTGGTCTTTGTGCATACAACTGACAGAAATTTGGAATTTTCCCTTTCTGTTGGAGATTCCTATTGTGTTATCACACATATAGGTTTGCGGTGCCATGCTGGGATCATTCTAATTGTCTGATTACTTTCTTTTTTGAGGACAACAATTGTGCTATAATATACAATCTGTTATTATATATTGTATTGTTGTATGTATAAGATATTTATATATAGGCTACGTATTGGATAATGGTAGAAAAATTATTATTTTTTCACCTTATACTATAACTCATTGGAGTATTGGGAATTTCCTATATCATTGTTTGTATTTTGTGCCATGCTGACATATAATACATTGGGTATATACCCACAGATTTGTGTTATGCCATGAATATATTTTGACACCTTGTAGTGTTTTTCTTGCCCCTTATTATGGTTGTGTGCTCGAGCGTCCCCTATGCGGTATTTTGCTTTTTTATCATATGTTATTTTTAATTGATTATCAATAAACATTGGTTTTACTATATTGGGATCTCTTCTTTGTCCTATATAGCGTTATATGGGAATTTAGGTTGTGATTATGTGAAGTGCTCTTGAATTTTTGGATTTTTGTTGATTATGACCAATGCACCAGCAGTCTTCCAAAATTTCATCAATCATGTGTTCTCTGATTTTATTGGGCGCTTTATGGTTGTGTATTTGGATGACATTCTTATCTGCTCGTCTGATAAACAGGCTCATATTGGTCATCTTCAGCAGTTCTCCAAAGGCTCCGGGAGGACTGTCTCTTTGCTAAGTCAGAGAAATGTTCATTCTTTGTTCAGGAACTGTCTTTTCTGGGGTTCATTGTGTCTGCCGAGGGGTATCGCATGGATCCTAATAAGGTGCAGGCCATTGTGGATTGGGTTTAACCTCGTGATTTGAAGGCTCTGCAGCGTTTCTTAGGATTCGCAAATTATTATCGCAAGTTTATATGAGGGTTCTCGCAGGTAGTTAAACCTCTCACAGATCTGACTCAAAAGGGGCTGATGTCAAGAATTGGCCAGTCGCAGCGGTGGCGGTGTTTCAGTTTTTAAAAAAATGTTTCATGTCTGCTCCGGTTCTTATTCAATTGGACCCGTCTGAACCATTTATTGTTGAGGTGGACGCCTCGGAGGTGGGGGTGGAGGCGGTGTTGTCCCAGGGACCCGCCACTTTGACTAATTTGAGCCCTGTGCCTTTTTCTCTAAGAAGTTCTCTCCTGCGGAGAGAAACTATGATGTTGGAAATCGAGAACTTCTGGCTGTGAAGTTGGCCTTTGAAGAATGGAGGCATTTTTGGAGGGTGCTGTCCATCCTTTTACCGTGGTTACGTACCACAAGAACCTAGCTTACATTGAGTCTGCTAAAAGGTTGACTCCTAGACAGGCGAGATGGTCGCTTTTTTTTCCCGATTCCAGTTCTCCATCACTTTTCGGCCAGGATCCAAAAATGTCAGGGCTGATGCCTTGTCACACAGTCTGGATCCGGTGTCTCCGCCTGAACCTCCATCCTCCATTCTTTTGCCTGGGGTGGTGGCGGGTGTTTCTACTGTGTTGGAGAGGGAGATTCCGGAAGCTCAGTCTCTTGCCCCTCCGGCTAAGCCGGTGGATACATTTTTTGTACCAGTTCAATTTCGTCTCAGTGTCCTTCGGGAATTCCACGACTCAGTTCTGGGTGGACATCCAGGGATCTTGGCTACCTGGAGGGCCATTGCTAGGATATTCTGGTGGTCTTCTGTAGCCACTGATGTTGGGAATTTGTGTCTGCTTGTGAGGTATGTGCCCATGCAAAAAAAAACATAACCGGCCAGCCGGGAATTGGTGCCACTGCCAATTCCTGATAGACCATGGACCCATTTGTCCATGGATTTTATCACCAATCTTCCTCCTTCCAAAGGTAATACTGTCATTTGGGTACTGGTGGACAGGTTTAGTAAACAGATGTTACCAGTCACATCCTGTCAACATAACAGAATGGAAGATAAGAAACGGTTCTGTCGAGGGGACGTCAGCGGAAACTACTGAATCGCCAGCAGGAGCGGTCAGGGACCACTCTGTGCTGGCCAAGATTGGTACTAGCCACAACAGGCAGGTAGTTAGCAACTACCTGCTGTAAAAATAGGAAGGGGAACAGTCCTTGGGTGACAAAAAAAACAACACCTGCTTATACCAAGTTCCAATAATAGTAATGGAAACTTGTCTGTCAAATACTTTTCTAATGTTCGGAGCACAGCACAGTCATCATTGTGAGTGCTGGAAGTGAACTCCAGTCCTCAAAACAGAACCACATATACCAAACCAGAAATATAGGGGATGATTAACAAATGCATTCTCCATAATATCTTTCCAAAATGTATCAGAAACAAGACAACACACAAATAAAACATATAATAGAATGCTCCCACAATCCACCACTGACCCAATAATGCAGCAGAGTGACCAGTATAATAATAAAATACTGGGTCAGTAAACAGAGATGCACAATGGTAATAAATAGCCTTGATGTACCGTCTATTTGTAATTATTTTGCAGAGCACGGTCCGCAAAAAAACACAGAGATGTGAACAGCCGCATAGAATTTAATTGATATGTGATCTATCTGTAAAGAACATGGAGAAAACCCAGGGAGTGGAGGGGAGTGACTCAATAGCAAAGAAGTAAAAAGAGAGTCAGAAACATAAACAATTGATAAAATTGCCTTTATTTACCAAATGGCATAATAATAAAAAACCATGTACAAAATATGTTTTAAAAAAAAGGTACAAAATTATAATAAGGCTGATATCTTAACAACAACACTTGCAATAGCAGTATATTAATATAGCACCATCAATGGTTATAATCAGCTATATGAAGTGGAGGCTATTAATATAGCACCACCAATGGTTATAATCAGCTATATGAAATAGAGGCTCATGTGAATAAGACCAGGAAAAATAAAATAAAATAGAAGGCCATATGAATGGTAACGGTGAGAGTGTATACCAATAAATATATAAAAAATAATATAAAAAAAAAAAATATATATATATATATATGTGTGAATAATAATGATAAATAAATCTAACTAAGCACAAAATATATATGATGCAAGTGGTTGATAAAAATATATATGTGTATATATAGTGCAACCAAAATAGTGCATTCAAAATTATAGTCCCATAAACCACTGAACAATAATGTGACCAAAATATATATATATATAGCAGTGCACATATACCATATCAAAACATCAAATATAACGCCATGAGTCACCATAAATGTGGCGATTCAGTGATATAACCAATACCATGCAAAGAAAGTGTTAATAAACACCCGCACCAGAAAAAATGAACCAATGGCCAAGAATATCTACCTGGGAGCCTGCACAGCCTAAATGTACCTGTAGAACGCGCCCCGACGAGCGTTTCGGAAATTAAATTCCTTCGTCAGGGGGATGCATGTACCCTCACCATGCGGCTATTTATACAGCGTTCCGACCAAATGATCATGTATACGGCGCATGCGCGGACCGCGCACACTGGAACTAGATTGCTCCAGGCGTCATGTGGTATAACGCTGCCGGGTCACAACCCACAGCGTCATCCACATGAAGACGCCGTGACAATGCAGTCCAGGATGTCGCAGGGCGGCGCATGCGCACAGACCAAGCGGCCACCAAAAACATGTCCGATAAAGCAGCACATATAACCCATTTGTATTGCCGCATATAAAATAACAGCATATATAATAATGATGTCATAAATATTACAAATGCTAAATACAAACAATATATCTGCATAAATACAAAATAATGATGATATGGACATATACAAAGTAATTGAATCGTAATAGTAAATGAACTCCAGATAATCTTGAAGGTGACGACGAAAAGTCATACGATCAGCCGAAACCGAAGATTAATAATAGTAGGATATGATGAAATGAAATAACTTCGTGGTGACTAGATAGAAATATGTAAAAGAAAATAATAATATTATATATACAATAATAATAATAAAATAAGAATAACATATGCTTATTAAAACAATATAAAAAATAATAAAAATAATAAAAACATATTAATGAAAAATAATAATAAATACTATATGATAATGTAATAAGCAATATATACAAAAAAAAATAATAAATAAATAAAATGTCATAAAGAATTAATAATGCAAATTATGATAAGAAATACATGCAAAAAGAGATAAAATAACATGGAATTTTATAAAAATGGAACAAAAGAAATGTTCTCATTCAGGCCTTGTGGGGACACAGTACCAAGAGTCCATATCCATTTAGTCTCGAGTTGACCAAAACGTTTGCTGATACTGCCACCCCTAACCCCAGTGTCCAATCTATCAATACCAGAAACTCTTAGTAAGCTATAATCACAATTGTGGTGCGTTTTGAAATGTCTGGGCAAAGTCTTCAAAGAAGACACATCCGTCACATCCTTTGCTGCTTTGATGCCCAGCACATGTTCCCGTACCCTGATTTTAAGCTGTCTAGTGGTCAAACCCACGTATATCAGTGAGCAAGGGCATGTGGCATAATAAATAACAGCGGTTGACGTGCATGTAATGCAATGTCTAATGTTGAAGGACCGTGACTTGTCAGAACTCAGAAAATTGTGCATTGGCTCAATATTCGGGCAAGCCACACATAGACCACAAGGTTTGCAGCCGAAAGATGATGTATTTTGGTATGCTGGATTGTTGGAAGAGATACCGGTATAAAGACTCTTGACCAAACGATCCCCTGACGAAGGAATTTAATTTCCGAAACGCGCGTCGGGGTGCGTTCTACAGGTACATTTAGGCTGTGCAGGCTCCCAGGTAGATATTCTTGGCCATTGGTTCATTTTTTCTGGTGCGGGTGTTTATTAACACTTTCTTTGCATGGTATTGGTTATATCACTGAATCGCCACATTTATGGTGACTCATGGCGTTATATTTGATGTTTTGATATGGTATATGTGCACTGCTATATATATATATATTTTGGTCACATTATTGTTCAGTGGTTTATGGTACTATAATTTTGAATGCACTATTTTGGTTGCACTATATATACACATATATATTTTTATCAACCACTTGCATCATATATATTTTGTGCTTAGTAAGATTTATTTATCATTATTATTCACACATATATATATATATATATATATATATATATGTGAGACAGTGAGAGTATGTGTGTTGAATGGGGTGTACATTTCACCTAGATACTTTGCTGACTGGTATAAGGGAAATGTATGGCTTTGTAAACCTAGTGGTAGAGAAAGGTCACTACACCTTACATTCAGTACACACTTGCAGCTCAGGCCTGAAACCACTCAGCTGTTAATTAGGAGACCAGAAGTAGGTGTCTGCGAACACAGACAGAGAGCTCGCTTAGTCTGGACAAGGAGTCCAGGCACAAGAAGGAGTCTCCAGGAGTATGAGCTGTCTCAGTCTGGGTGCTCGATGTACCCCGGACACAGGAGTAGTCTCTGTGAGAATCCATGCGGATAGCTGCTGAATAGGAGGGGAGCTCTCTCAAGTCTGGACGTTGAAGGTGCCTTCAGACACAAGGAGGAGACTCTGTGAAACTCCATGCTGGTAAATGCTGAACATATGTGTTGTTTTGGCCCAGGCTGTTAGAGTCTGGTCCCGGATAGATAGGGAAATCTATCTAAGTGTAGTAAGTGGCTGGACAAGCCCAGGTCTTATGTTTATGATTTGGTTTTGATTATGTTCTGTTTGCTGTGGACTTTAATAAAACTGGTTGCGGCCAGTTTTTACCAGAACTGCTGTCTGTGAATAAACTGTTTCCGTGCCACGCCGTCTACCCGGACGGCGATCCCAGAGCTATATCCCCTGAAAAGCTTACAATTGGTGCTGGAATGTGCGTGCAGCACAGTGGCGAGAGACAGCAATAAAGGTGAAGTCTGTTGAAGCAGCAGCAGAGAAAGAAAAAAGTGTGTCAGCAAAAACGTCTGATTGGAGCAGTATTAAAGAGACAGTAGCCCTAATAGACTTTGCAAAGAAAAAAAAAAAAAAAGTGTGTCAATAAAGGAGAAACGTCTGTTGGAGCAGTCTTAAAGAGACAGTGGCCCTAATAGAGTTTGCAGAGAAAAAAAAAAAAGTGTCTGCACAGCAAGGCTGAATTTTCTGTGGAAAAGACTGTGGAGTGTGTATGTCTTGAGTGAAGACTGCCGTTGTTGAGACAGAGAAGTCTGACAGCATGGATGACAGCATGGAGGCGCTGTTTGAACAAATGGCGCAAGTTAATGTGCAACATAAGACTGCCGTGGTTGAGACAGATAAGTCCGGCAGTATGGAGGAGCTCGTTGAGTACCTGGTCCAGGCCCAGCGGAGCATGCAGCAGAGCATGGAGCGGCAGCGCCTGCAGCACCAGCAGCGCATGCAGCAGGCCCAGCAGCAATTCCTGCAGCAGCAGCAGGAGAATAACCGGTTGTTTTTTGAGCAGGTTGCAGCACTACAAAAGACTTGCAGCGCATCGTCCCAAAGTAATGTTGCAAAGTCACCTGCATTGTCCGCTGTAAAGAAGGCGGTAAGACGGTCCCTGAAAAAGATGACACCTCGTGATGATGTGGAGGTATATCTCACTAGGTTTGAGGGACTGGCAGAGAAGGAGAATCTGCCCCTATCTGAATGGGCCATGATGGTCGCACCCTATCTGATTGGAGAACCCCAAAGGGCCTATGCTGACCTGAGCGAGCAGGACAGCCAAGACTATGCCAAGCTGAAAGCGGAGATTCTTACCCGGCTGGGTGTTACGGTGACAGCCCGTGCCAGGGGAGTTCATGACTGGAGATGCAGTTGGGAGTCTGCAGTCAGCAAACCTGATTATGGAGTTGAAAAGGTGATAGTGGACCGCTACACCCAAGCACGTCCTCCTGAGGTACAGCCGGAGGTCGGACAAAGAGACCACCAGGACGCCAATCGTCTGGTCAGCCTGATGGAGAGGGCCTTCGCCACCAAGGACTGCCTCCGTGACCAGCCGTCTGAGAGGTCGTCACTTCGGAGTTCCTGGACGCCGAACTCTCCCGGTAAGAGCGTTCCAGCTGTTGGGGTCGTGTGGGTGGGAGAGTGTGATGGACAGTGTTGGAGATGTCGTGAAATTGCAACCAACTGTCCAATAGAGGGGGAGCCTATGTGTTGTGATGTTGGCGGATCCCTCTCTCCCTGCGCAGAGCCTGTGTGTATGTCCACCTCAGCCGAAGAGACTGGACCACAGGGGTCCCCGGTGGTTGTAAATGACTGCCCAGCACAGGCCCTCTTGGACTCAGAGAGTCCAGTGACTTCCGTATGGGACAGCCTGATTGATAGGGACTTTATCCCTGATAAACACCTGAGTGTGGTGTGCTGTCCATGGAGACACCAAAGTCTACCCAGAGACTGTCGTGGACTTGATCCCCAAACGCGGGGAGGTTTCATGTGAAGTGGGGGTAGTGAAGAACCTGGTGCCCCCCGTCATATTGGGTAATGACTTTCCCCGGTCTAAGGATCTCTGGGGGAAAAATGTTTCTGATGGACAGTGTGATGAAGCTCCTATTGAGGGTGCGCAGTCCCGAGGGGCGGAACACAATGCTAGTGGGCCGTTAAACTTATGTGATAATGATGATGATGGATGATGATAATGATAATGATGATGATGATCATGATAATGATGATGACCATGATAATGATGCTGATGCTGATAATGATAATGATGATGATCATGATAGTGATGATGATACTGATCATAATCATGATAATGATATTGATAATAATGATGACTGTGATAGTGATGAAATTCCTTTGCAGGTGATGTTGGGAGACGAGGATGGTGGTTCTCGGGAACCGAGTGTCCCTGACTTACCTATGTCCTGTGACAATTTTGAGAGTGAGCAGTGGCGAGACCCCTCTCTTAAAACGGCCAGGAAAATATAAATGTTCTAAATGAGGTTTCCCAAGAGCCTGGCTCTGAGGAGAGGTTTCCTCATGTTGCCATAAACACTCACCTGTTGTATAGGGACACTGAAGTCCAGGGAGAGGTCGTGAGCCAGCTCCTAGTACCTGAGCTATATGGAAGTATAGTGCTGGGGTTGTCACATAGTCACATACTTGAGGGACCACCTGAGGGAAACCAGGGACCAGATGGTGAAGTTAATGTTGTGGATGACATGTTAACTAAGGTTCCAGATCAAGATGTAAATGAGAATGAATTGTATAACCCTGACAGTGAGCAGGATGTGAATGAAAATGAAGTGTATAACCCTGAAAGTGAGCAGGATGTGAATGAGAATGAATTGCATAACCCTGACAGTGAGCAGGATGTGAATGAAAATGAAGTGTATAACCCTGAAAGTGAGCCAGATGTGGCTGAGAAAAAGGGGTCAGACAGGGATAGTGGTAGTGATAGTGAATCATCTGATGACAATCAAGCAACCAGTGCAAATGAGGAAGGCATGGTAGCAGAGGAGGTTGAGAGTCCTGAGAGGAAGGCTGATGCTGACCTTGCAGTCGGACAGAAGATGGCATCTGAAGATGTTTTACAGTTGGCCGGTTCCCTGGCGAAGACTAAGGTGAAAGGAGGAGAGCTGAGCTTTAAAGGCAGGACTCTGAAACTGAACACAGCCCAAGTAGATGCTGTTGGAAATGTGAAGTTACCAAGGTATGGTGTGGATCTGTATCGTGCCAAGGACTCTGAGGGAGATGCTGCAGAGGTGGAAAAAGCCATAGAAGTGGTAGTCACCAAGCCAGATGCCTCATCAGAAGCTGAGGTCTCAAGTGAAGCTGTGAGGAACAAGACTGAAGATATGGGGACTGACTCGGTCCAGGAATCTGTTTCTGCCGAAGACAGCGGCGTGGACGGGTTGCGGTTCGGATCAGTAGCTGCAACTCGTGAAGCTCAGGCTGTAAGTTCGGCGCCCGGAGCCCCAGCGGTGTTCCCGAGTGACACCAAGGATCTGGATAAGTCACAAGATGAGATTTTGAGACATCAGGCTGGCGTTGGTGAGCTCAAGCGCACTTTCATGGAGTCTACATCGGAGCCACGTCCCAACAAATGGGAAAAGCGATGTGTCACTCCGTTGCCGCTGCAGACACACGGGAGCTCAGATGGGATGCAGAACGTGGTGGAAGAGAAGAATCCGGCGGGTTCTGAGTAAAACAGATGCAGCTATCAAGGAGAACTTGAAAGCCGGAATAAATGGAAATATTGGAGACCATAATGATGTGACTGAAGAGGTAGAATGTAAGACTGACGGTAGGGCTTCTGAGCATGTTCTACCAGAAGAGCCTGAAGAAGGGGCCGAAGACATAAAAGACGTCCAACAGGTACCAGATGAATTGATGACTTCTCAGAAAAAACTCCAAACTGTGATGAAGGAGTGTGATGAAAGCCATGAGCATCTTCGTGAGAAGGTCAATGAAGTAAAAGGAAGGATACAGGGAATCTCTTCGTTGCAAGAGCAAATGCTGCTCAATAAGTCTAAGGCTCTATATAAGAATGCTGTTGTTACGGTAGAACATTACAATTCAGCTGGAGACTTAGCGGATGAATTATGTGTACTGCAAAAGAAAAACGATCAGCTCCTTCTACAGTCCCAATCATTTGAACAGTGTAGCTTAAAATGGTCAGAGACCATGGCAGAGGAGCTTAAGGTCTGTGAAATAGACTTTATGAGTCAACCGATATTCAAGAAAATAGATGTGCTAAAGAGGGTTCAAGGGGAACTAGAGAAAAGTGAAAAACCCCCTATACCTTCTGTGATAGTTGGTGACACATGGTCAGTGCACCAAGGACAGGAGGTACGTGAGTTTCTGAGGAAGAGTCAGCAGAAGTGTTCTGATGTGCCGGGTCGTACTTCTCTGGCCAGGCACTATATCGAAACTGAGCCCGGCCCTAAGGTCAAGATGAAACCGTGCAGGATACCCGAGGCCCGCAGAGAGCATAGGCCTGGGAGGGTACAGGGTAGTGCGGATGCTTCAGATGAAGAGAAAGCTGATGTTGGCTATGGCTCAGGTGAAGATACAGATGACAGTAGTGAAGATGAAGCTGATGAGGGCCATGACTGGTCCAGAGTTCACTGTCTCTTTTGGATTGTTGACCAGCCCTCCGGTCTGGATGACCAGCCCTCCGGTCTGGAGAAGAGGGGGGGATATGTGAGACAGTGAGAGTATGTGTGTTGAATGGGGTGTACATTTCACCTAGATACTTTGCTGACTGGTATAAGGGAAATGTATGGCTTTGTAAACCTAGTGGTAGAGAAAGGTCACTACACCTTACATTCAGTACACACTTGCAGCTCAGGCCTGAAACCACTCAGCTGTTAATTAGGAGACCAGAAGTAGGTGTCTGCGAACACAGACAGAGAGCTCGCTTAGTCTGGACAAGGAGTCCAGGCACAAGAAGGAGTCTCCAGGAGTATGAGCTGTCTCAGTCTGGGTGCTCGATGTACCCCGGACACAGGAGTAGTCTCTGTGAGAATCCATGCGGATAGCTGCTGAATAGGAGGGAGCTCTCTCAAGTCTGGACGTTGAAGGTGCCTTCAGACACAAGGAGGAGACTCTGTGAAACTCCATGCTGGTAAATGCTGAACATATGTGTTGTTTTGGCCCAGGCTGTTAGAGTCTGGTCCCGGATAGATAGGGAAATCTATCTAAGTGTAGTAAGTGGCTGGACAAGCCCAGGTCTTATGTTTATGATTTGGTTTTGATTATGTTCTGTTTGCTGTGGACTTTAATAAAACTGGTTGCGGCCAGTTTTTACCAGAACTGCTGTCTGTGAATGAACTGTTTCCGTGCCACTCCGTCTACCCGGACGGCGATCCCAGAGCTATATCCCCTGAAAAGCTTACAATATATATATATATATTTTTTTTTATATTATTTTTTATATATTTATTGGTATACACTCTCACCTGTTACACCCGGTCCCAGCGCTGGCCCTGCACTCCGTTCTGCTCACTCACCTGTTCCTCGGGCTGTCCCTCTGCGGCAGTCTGTGCGTGGGCTGGGGTCTCCTGTCCCATCTGTTCCCCGGCGTCCTGTGTCCTCCTCCACTTCCTGGCACACTGCTGGCAGGCCTCCAGACAGTCTGTTTAGGACGCGAGGCCGCGCCACCGCCTCTCTTAAAGGGGCAGCGTGCATCTTTTGAAATTGCTAATTAACCAATGGCTGCGCACTCAGTACTATATCTGGTCACTCCACCATTAGGGGAGTGCCGGAGCAACGTGTTCTATCATTGCTACATCCGGTTCTGTTCCTGATCTGTCTGCGCTGCGTCTGCAGTCTCTGTGCTTCGCTGATACTGTTTGTCTCCTCAGATCTTTGCTAACCCGTATCTGGCTAACCTGGATAATCTCGCTATTACTGGCGCAAGTGTCATCCCGTTCCGCCATCAGCCATCCGTACCCGTGGACCGTGACAAGGTCACTGAAGCCAGCCTACTACCATCCGTTCTGGACCAGGACCTTACTCTTCTCCGTCAAGAATCCTCCACGGACTCTGTAAATACCTGTTACCCTTTTGGTCCCTCTGGGACAGCTGCCACGTGTTCGGGGTCTAACTGGAGGTAGCACCTGTGTCCTCCGGGTATTCCATTCTGGTCCTGTTCGAGGGGCCTTACTACGGGTACCCGGGCTCACTAGTTACGCCCCCTTCGGAGCCCCCCGGACCGTGGTCTCGAGGTTCCACATTAAAAAATAAAAACGAATGTGAACTTCACCACCTCTGCCTCCGCTTCCATTCGTTACAGATTGCTCCGGCCATGGAACCCGCTGGATCCCAGAGACCTCCGACCACGGATCTGTGCCAGGAGGTGGCCCGTTTAGGAGTTCAACAGGACAAGATCACGACTTATCTACGCAGCTTGTCTACCCGCATGGATTCCTTGGGGTCCTCGTCTGCACCTGACTCTTCTATCAATACTCAGGTACCAGTTCCCATGGCAAGTAAAGGTCCCCGCCTGGCGGCTCCTACCCGTTTCCAGGGTGATCCTACTCTGTGTCGGGGTTTCCTCAATCAGTGCACTCTACACTTCGAAATCTTGGGCATATGTTTGCTTCTGACCGAGCCAAGGTGGGCTTCATCATGTCACACCTGGGAGGAGAGGCCCTCGCCTGGCTAAACCCGCTATGGGAGAGAGGGGATCCGCTGTTAACGATCTTCAATCTTTCCTAGAGGCTTTTCGCAGGACGTTCGATGAACCTGGTCGCACCACTTCGACTGCATCAGCTCTGCTCCGCCTGCGCCAAGGTACTCTCACAGTAGCTCAGTATGCTGTTAAATTCCGCACCCTCTCGTCTGAATTATCGTGGAACAATGAGGCCCTTGTTGCTAACTTCTGGGAAGGCCTATCCGGAAGAATCAAGGATGAGCTGGCAGGACGGGACAGACCTACCCTCTTGGAAGAGATAATATCCTTGGCAACCCGAATTGACCTGCGTTTCCAGGAGCGCTCCATGGAGATCAAGCGGGACAAAAGGTCCTATCACTTGGACTCTAGTTTGTACAAACCAGGTACTTCGCCCTCCGCCTCTGAGGCCATGGAGGTGGACCATGTAAGTTTGGCCACCCGCCGCCGGGAGGCACATCGCAAGGAGGGAAGTTGTTACTACTGCGGTAGTTCTGAACATTTGATCCATTTCTGTCCCAAAAAGTCGGGAAACTCCAGTGCCTAGGTCCGGTAGGAGGGGCCAACCTAGGTAGTGAACAGTCCTCTCCCTCTTTACGCATCTCAGTCATCGTGTCTTGTGGAGCAGTGAAGTTCTCCGAACATTGTCTATTGGATTCTGGAGCTGCAGGGAACTTCATCCAGCAGGCGGTTGTGGATCATTATCGCTTACCAGTCCAGCGTCTTCCTGATCCGTTACAGGTGTCCGCCATGCATGGCAAACCGCTGACCGAGCCCGTCCAGTTTAAAACCGAGTTTGTGGAACTCCGGGTAGGTCTAATGCATACTGAACGAATGCGATTTTATGTATATCCCGGTTTATCCCATCCCATGCTTCTAGGTTTACCTTGGCTCCAGATGCATGAACCAGTCCTTAATTGGAAAACTGGAGAAGTTCTGCGTTGGGGAGATACCTGCATGAATCGTTGCTTAACCCGGATTCAACCTGTTTCGCCTCCAGTCCAGCCTGATACCCTGCCAGGGTTGCCTTCCGCCTATTGGTCCTTCTCTGACGTCTTTGGGAAAAAGGAGGCTGAGAGACTACCTCCACACAGGTCGTATGACTGTCAGATAGAGCTTCTTCCAGGAGCATCACCCCCTCGCGGGAGAGTTTATCCCCTTTCACAGGCAGAGACTCAGGCCATGTCGGACTACATTCAAGAGAATCTGGCTAGAGGATTTATCCGGAAGTCATCGTCACCGGCAGGAGCTGGATTCTTCTTTGTGAAGAAAAAGGACGGGTCCTTGCGGCCCTGCATTGACTATCGGTCTAAATCAAATCACGGTAAAAAACAGGTATCCATTACCTCTTATTTCAGAGCTGTTTGATCGTCTCCGAGGGGCCAAGTTCTTCACCAAATTGGACCTCAGAGGGGCCTACAACCTGATCCGAATCAGAGAGGGAGACGAATGGAAAACAGCCTTCAACACCCGTGACGGCCACTATGAATACCTGGTAATGCCATTCGGCCTAAGCAATGCACCTGCGGTTTTTCAGGAATTTGTTAATGACATTTTCAGGGACTTGCTATATACTTGTGTCGTGGTTTACCTGGACGATATTTTGATTTTTTTTGCTGACTTGACGTCACACCGGAGGCAAGTACGCCTGGTCTTACAAAGACTGAGAGAGAACAGGCTCTATGCCAAATATGAGAAATGCCTCTTTGAGCAGTCTTCTTTGCCTTTCCTTGGGTACATTGTATCTTCCACAGGATTAAAGATGGATCCGGAGAAGTTGTCTGCAGTTCTCAACTGGCCTCGTCCGTCTGGGCTAAAAGCCATACAAAGGTTCCTCGGATTCGCCAATTACTACCGGCAATTCATTCCACACTTTTCCACCCGAGTGGCTCCAATCACAGCCTTAACCCGGAAAGGTGTAAACTCTAAGGAATGGTCCTCCGAGGCAGAAGAGTCCTTTGTTTCTCTCAAAAAAGCCTTCGCTTCCGCACCCGTTCTCCATCGTCCTAATTCAAGTGAGCAATTTTTTCTTGAAGTTGACGCTTCTTCCATAGTTGCAGGAGCTGTTCTTACCCAGAAGTCGTCTACCGGGCGGATGATCTCGTGTGTTTTTTTTTCCAAGGTTTTTTCTCCTGCAGAAAGGAATTACTCTGTCGGTGATCGCGAACTGTTGGCCATCAAATTGGCTCTGCAAGAATGGAGACATCTTCTTGAAGGAGCTCATCACCAGGTAATCATATTCACCGACCATAAAAACCTTGCCTATCTCCAATCTGCTTTAAGACTGAATCCTCGTCAGGCCCGTTGGGCATTATTTTTTGCTCGTTTCAATTTTGTACTTCATTTCCGTCCAGCTGACAAGAACATCAAGGCAGACGCACTCTCTAGAGCCTTCTTGCCTCCTGAACTGGAGGAGGAACCTCAGCACATTATTGAACCTTCTAAGTTAGTCTCTGTTGCCTCTACTGATCTGGCCCGGCTTCCTCCTGGGAAGACTTTCGTGTCCGCCTCTGATCGTAGTCGTGTTCTGCGCTGGGGTCATTCTTCTAAGTTGGCTGGCCATGCTGGTCAGAGAAAGACGCAGCGACTCATCTCCCGGTATTACTGGTGGCCTACCATGGTCAAGGATATCCAGGAGTTCGTCGCAGCATGTCCTTCATGTGCCCGTAACAAAACTGTTAAACATCTACCAGCCGGCAGGCTTCTGCCTCTTCCAATTCCGTCCGCTCCCTGGCAGCACATTGCGATGGATTTCATCACGGATCTTCCCATCTCTTCTGGCTGTTCAGTGGTATGGGTTGTGGTGGACCGCTTCTCTAAAATGGCTCACTTCGTTCCGCTATTTGGCCTCCCGTCTGCTCCAGAACTGGCCACTCACTTCATTCAGCACATCTTCCGTCTTCATGGATTTCCTCTCCACATCGTGTCCGACAGGGGCGTCCAGTTCACCTCTAAGTTCTGGAGAGGACTCTGTAAAATGGTAAAAATTGAACTAGATTTTTCTTCTGCATATCATCCCCAGTCTAATGGGCAAGTGGAGAGGATCAATCAAATCCTGGCTGGATACCTGCGTCACTTCGTCAACGCTCATCATAATGACTGGGTAGAATTACTGCCCTGGGCGGAATTCTCCTACAACAATCAAGTAAGTGAATCTTCTGGAAAGTCTCCCTTTCAGATTGTGTTTGGACTGCAACCCGGAATTCCTCTTCCTGTCTCGGGATTGTCTGATGTTCCGGCAGTCGATACCTTGTCAAAGAATTTCTCGGACATTTGGAGAGAGACCAGGTCGGCTTTGGAGAAAGCTTCTCAACGTATGAAAACGCATGCGGACAAAAGACATTTGGAGGCTCCCATCTTTCGTCCAGGAGACAATGTATGCTCTCCTCCAAGTACATCCGTCTGAAGTTACCATCGTACAAATTGGGTCCCCGTTTCATTGGTCCCTTTGAAGTTTTGAGACAAATCAACCCGGTCTCTTATAAACTGAAATTGCCTAATTCTCTAAGAGTACCTAACTCCTTTCATGTTTCCCTCCTCAAACCAGTAGTGTTGAGTTCCTTCTTTAAGGAACCGGGTACCACTCCTGATCCGGTCTCTGAGGATGATGTTTTTGAGGTAAAACATATCTTGGCCTCTAAGTGAGTAAGAGGTAGGATCTATTACCTGGTGGACTGGAGGGGTTTTGGTCCTGAGGAGAGGTCTTGGGAGCCTAAAGAGGACATCCAGGCTCCTCTTCTTCTTAAAAGATTTCACGCAGGCTTGAAAAAGAGGGGGAGTAAAGAGGGGGATACTGTTACACCCGGTCCCAGCGCTGGCCCTGCACTCCATTCTGCTCACTCACCTGTTCCTCGGGCTGTCCCTCTGCGGCAGTCTGTGCGTGGGCTGGGGTCTCCTGTTCCATCTGTTCCCCGGCGTCCTGTGTCCTCCTCCACTTCCTGGCACGCTGCTGGCAGGCCTCCAGACAGTCTGCTTAGGACGCGAGGCCGCGCCCACCGCCTCTCTTAAAGGGGCAGCGTGCATCTTTTGAAATTGCTAATTAACCAATGGCTGCGCACTCAGTACTATATCTGGTCACTCCACCATTAGGGGAGTGCCGGAGCAACGTGTTCTATCATTGCTACATCCGGTTCTGTTCCTGATCTGTCTGCGCTGCGTCTGCAGTCTCTGTGCTTCAGCTGATACTGTTTGTCTCCTCAGATCTTTGCTAACCCGTATCTGGCTAACCTGGATAATCTCGGCTATTACTGGCGCAAGTGTCATCCCGTTCCGCCATCAGCCATCCGTACCCGTGGACCGTGACAAGGTCACTGAAGTCAGCCTACTACCATCTGTTCTGGACCAGGACCTTACTCTTCTCCGTCAAGAATCCTCCACGGACTCTGTAAATACCTGTTACCCTTTTGGTCCCTCTGGGACAGCTGCCACGTGTTCGGGGTCTAACTGGAGGTAGCACCTGTGTCCTCCGGTATTCCATTCTAGTCCTGTTCGAGGGGCCTTACTACGGGTACCCGGGGCTCACTAGTTACGCCCCCTTCGGAGCCCCCAGACCGTGGTCTCGAGGTTCCACATTAAAAAATAAAAACGAATGTGAACTTCACCACCTCTGCCTCCGCTTCCATTCGTTACATCACCGTTACCATTCATATGGCCTTCTATTTTATTTTATTTTTCCTGTCTTATTCACATGAGCCTCTATTTCATATAGCTGATTATAACCATTGGTGGTGCTATATTAATAGCCTCCACTTCATATAGCTGATTATAACCATTGATGGTGCTATATTAATATACTGCTATTGCAAGTGTTGTTGTTAAGATATCAGCCTTATTATAATTTTGTACCTTTTTTTAAAACATATTTTGTACATGGTTTTTTATTATTATGCCATTTGGTAAATAAAGGCAATTTTATCAATTGTTTATGTTTCTGACTCTCTTTTTACTTCTTTGCTATTGAGTCACTCCCCTCCACTCCCTGGGTTTTCTCTATCCTTTCCGGATGGTCTGCCATCCACTTTCAAGGTGATATATACCACATTTTTTTAAATATATTTTATTGAGGTGATTATCTGCTGTATAGAGTATTGTGGTTTGATCATTATTTATATCTCCTGTGTTTTGCTGTAAAGAACATGGATAGAATACGTATGTGAAAATGAGGTCTTAGGGGAACACAGAAACCCTCGTGAATCATCATCACTGTTTCTTCAGGGATAGTGAGTCTACCGAAGGTTTGGCCTTAAATAATGAATATGTACATGGTAATTATTTACACAATTATTACGGTACATCCAGTAAATATCCCGGTGTGATTCTCACCTAGTTTACCATGGTCTCATAGAGAACATCACATGGAATCAGCGTTTACCAACATGTTCAGCACAAGCGCTAGATTTCCATAGCATACAGAGTTTTAAGCAAACATAATGCAATGTGGAAATTCCACTGTGTGTCAATTCCCTGTGACGATTTTCACTGTGAATTTAACCCTTTGCATTGCATAGGGTTCAGTGCACAGCAAAATCTGCATGTATTAAGTGCGTCATTGGCAGCACAAATCAAAATAAGCTACGTCTCAAGTTTTTTTTTCCCTTGAAAAAGAAAAATGACAGGAGAAAAAGCATATTCACTGTAATAAGTCTATGATCTATCTGCAAAATGATGGATAGCACACTTACCAAAAAATCTGATGTGCGAAAGAGCCCTTATTGATGGAGATGGGGAATGGGAGGGAGCACATAATTTGTTATGGCTTTATTAATATAGAAAGAGAACTTTCTGTAACTCTCCACCACTATAGACTATGTTTGAAAAGTACTGTTTTTATATCACCGATAAGGTCATAACTGATTGAGGGCCCATAGCTCACCCTCCACAGCTTTCAGTAAGTGTGAGTGTGAACATCTGTATATGGAGTATGAATCTTTATACTAATGTACAATGTGTGTAAAGCAGTCAGGGTGTGTGCATGTGTATATGGAGTATGAATGTTTTTACTCATGTACAATGCATGTTAAAGCTGTCAGTGTGTTAGGGCCCTAATTCAGTAAAGATGATATAGGTATTGTGGGATAGGGTTCCCCAGTCACCATAACTGATTGAGGGCTCCGTTGGCATTGAATGTGCAGCTTGAACACCCCCTCCATCTATCTTCCCTTACAGCAAAGAAGACAAAAGTGTGTGTAGGAGAAGGAAGGAGGTATTCAGGTGGCATAAGGAGTTTTATTATGGTAGTACAACAAAACTCAATGTATGACACTAGTCATTATTCACAGACAAGCCGTGAGGCAGGGTAGTCAAACGTTCCGGGGTCAGATACCAAGATAGCAAGTAGTATATTAAAGGGTAATGACAAAAGCGTAGTCATGTCAAGGTCAGAATACCAGTACGATAACAGATCAGAGCAAAGGGGCTAGGAAAACAGATGGTCAAAATGAGATCCAAGGTCAGGCAGCAATAGATCAACAGAGCACAGGAATATGGGCAAACATGCACCACCGAGCAAATACTATGACTGGCAGAGATCTGGGATTGGCAGTTTGGCTAAGTAGCTGATTAATCACTAGGCACAGGGGACACCTGAAGGAAGCTCAGCACCTCCCAGTCTCATATTGGATGGCTTAGCTGTCTATCAAATACCGACAGTCAGCTGGCCCCTGCATTAGACTGGATGACTGAGGTGTCAAGCACTGCATCCAAGACACACTGAACGGAGGAATTATGACACAACGTAGAGACAAAAGTAAACCGAACAGAGAAATCAGTTATGCACTGCTGAGATGGAATAGTCCTTAAAATAAAAATATTTTTTTAAACAGATTTAAAAGTCAACGGGTTTCGAGGTCACGCAGGACCTCTTCATCGGGACACACCTGATGACTACTCCAGATATACAGTCACCTACCTGCTTTACAGTAAGGATGAAGTTCCACAGAAACTTGAAGAATATCTTGCTGTAGTGTTTAACAAATTTGGAAGAATGCCAAAAGCCCTGCGTGCAGATAATGGAACCGAATGTACAAGTGGTAAGGTGCAAACCATTTTGAAAAAGAATGGAATCGTGTTCCAGACTACCATTCCATACAACCCAGAACAAAATGGCATTGCAGAGAGAAACAACCGTACTCTCTGTGAAAGTGTAAGAAGTATGTTGTTTGATGCAAATCTACCTACAACGTATTGGGGAGAAGCCATCATGACAGCTTGCTATCTTTAAAACAGAGTGCCAGGTAAAGCCACAACTAAAACTCAATATGACCTATGGAACTGCGAGAAGCCTAACCTGAAGCACCTCAGGATGTTTGGAAGCAAAACATTTGTGTATGTTCCCAAAGAAAAACGTTCCAAATGGGAATCACACGCAAAGCAAGGAGTCCTGGTGGGCTATAGCGAAACTCAAAAGGGATACAGAATCCTGCACCCAGAGACGAACACAGTAACAATTATAAGAAATGTAGTGATTGAAGAAAACTCTGTATCGCTCAAATTGCATGAAGTTACATCAATTATTCAACCTAAGGCCTCTTTCACACATCAGGTTTTTGCTGTCAGTCACAATCCGTTGTTTTGACGGATTGATGGATCCGCCGCAGATTGTGAAAAACTGATGCAACTGATCCTTTTTTCAACAGATCCAACGTTGGATCTGTCAAAAAAACGGATCCTTCCCATCAGTTTTTTCATTTGTTTCTTCCGGTTTTCGACGGATTCCCTTTTTTGAAAAGCCGGCAATTCAGTGCGCTGTACAGTAAAATCACACTGACATGTACATATATACACATAGAATACACATAAATATATATATATATACACATGTCATTGAGACACATATATATATATTTTTAGTTTATACAGTTCTACATAGCATAATAGCCGCTAAATCAATTGCCGACTTCTGTAAAATCATTTCAGAACCCGACATGAAATGACACATGGTTTACATACAGTAAACCATTTAATTTCATTTAGTTTTTATATGTTTTTGACAAATAATTAGATGAGTGTATGTGTGCAAAATTTAGGACATGTAGATGTTAATTTAACTGGTAAATTCGTTGTAAAAAAATGCGTGGCTCCCGCAGTATTTTCTCCACCAGACAGGGAAAGCCAGTGACTAAGGACAGATATTAATAGCCTTGAGAGGGACCATTGTTTTTGACCCCCCCTGGCTACTAACATCTGGCCCCAACCACCCCAGAAAAGGCACATCTATTATTAGATATGCCTTTTTCTGGCACTTAGCCTCTCTATTCCCATTGCCTTTATCGGTGGCTCATGGGTTTATAAGGGGTTAATGTCACCTTGCTATTGAAAGGTGACATTAATCTGGGTTAATAATGGAGAGGTGTCAATTTGACAACTATACATTATTAATCCTATTGTAGTAAAGGGTTACGAAAAAAACACACACATTAATTCAAAATTCTTTTAATGAAATAATTACACATAGTTTTTGACCAAATTTATTATGCTGCCAACCCATCTGAATCCCTTGTTCTCCTGTAATAAAAATAAAATAAAAAAGCACCAATATCCATACCTCTCCGCCGTTCAGTCAGGTCCCCCGCTGCAATCCATCACAAGGGGTAAACTAGCTTACAGCAGGGACCAGTGCTAATGCTACTGGGTTGGCTATAAATCACTGCAAAATGAATTAAATCATGTCTGCGTAGCCACCCCGGCTGACCGGAGATTAACTGATTAGCGTGGGAAAGTTTCGGAACTTTTTTTGCCACGCTGTCAGATCACCTCAGGTCAGCAGGGGACTCCGAACAGCCTCACTGACGTCAGCCGTAGTCAGGGAGGCTGCGCGGAGTCCCTGACTGACCTGAAGTGAACTCGATAGCGTGGGAAAAAATTAAGAAACTTTCCCATGCTAATTAGTTCATCTCCGCTCAGACGGGGACGCCTACGCAGACATGAATTCATTCATTCTGCAGTGGTTTACAGCCGGACCAGTAGCACAAGCACCGGTCCCTGCTGTAAACTAGATAACCCCTTGCAGCGGGGGTTACTGACTGAATGGCAGAGAGGTATGGATATTGTTGCTTTTTTATTTTATTTTTATTGCAAGAGAACAAGGGATTCAGATGGATTGGCAGCATAGCAAGGTGACATTAACCCCTTATTAACACATTAGCCACCGCTAAAGGCAATGGGAATAAAAAGGCTAAGTGCCAGAAAAAGGTGCATCTAATAATAGATGTGCCTTTTCTGGGGTGGCTGGGGCCAGATGTTAGTAGCCAGTGGAGGGCCAAAAACAATGGTCCCCCTCAAGGCTATTAATATCTGTCCTCAGTCACTGGCTTTCACTGTCTGGCGGAGAAAATACCGCGGGAGCCCACACATTTTTTTACAACAAATTTACCCGTTAAATTAACATCTACATGTCCCAAATTTTGCAAACATACACTCATCTAATTATTAGTCTAAAACATATATAAAACTAAATGAAATGGTTTACTGTATGTAAACCATGTGTCATTTCATGTCGGGTTCTGTAATGATTTTACAGAAGCAGGCAATTGATTTAGCAGCTATTATGCTATGTAGAACTGTATGAACTATAAATATATACAGTGCCTTGCGAAAGTATTCGGCCCCCTGGAACTTTTCAACCTTTTCCCACATATCATGCTTCAAACATACAGATACCAAATGTAATTTTTTGGTGAAGAATCAACAACAAGTGGGACACAATTGTGAAGTTGAACGAAATTTATTGGTTATCTAAAATTTTTGTGGAAATACAAAACTGAAAAGTGGGTCGTGCAATATTATTCGGCCGCCCCTTTAACTTAATACTTTGTTGCGCCACCTTCTGCTGCGAAAACAGCTGCAAGTCGCTTGAGGTATGTCTCTATCAGTTTTGTACATCAAGAGACTGAAATTCTTGCCCATTCTTCATTGGCAAACAGCTCGATCTCAGTGAGATTGGATGAAGATCGTTTGTGAACAGCAGTTTTCAGCTCTTTCCACAGATTTTCGATTGAATTCAGGTCTGGACTTTGACTTGGCCATTCTAACACCTGGATACGTTTATTTGTGAACCATTCCATTGTAGATTTTGCTTTATGTTTGGGATCATTGTCTTGTTGGAAGACAAATCTCCGTCCCAGTCCCAGGTTTTTTGCAGACTCCAACAGGTTTTCTTCAAGAATGGTCCTGTATTTAGCTCCATCCATCTTCCCATAAATTTTAACTATCTTCCGTGTCCCTGCTGAAGAAAAGCAGGCCCAAACCATGATGCTGCCACCACCATGTTTGACAGTGGGGATGGTGTGTTCAGGGTGATGAGCTGTGTTGCATTTACGCCAAGCATATCGTTTGGCATTGCTGCCAAAAAGTTCGATTTTGGTTTCATCCGATCAGAGCACCTTCTTCCATATGTTTGGTGTGTCTCCCAGATGGCTTGTTGCAAACTTTAAATGACACTTTTTCTGAATATCTTTGAGAAATGGCTTTCTTCTTGCCACTCTTCCATAAAGGCCTGATTTGTGCAGTGTACGACAGACTGTCCCACCTCAGCTGTAGATCTCTGCACTTCATCCAGAGTGATCATGGGCCTCTTGGCTGCATCTCTGATCAGTCTTCTCTTTGTTTGAGATGAAAGTTTAGAGGGACAGTCGGGTCTTGGTAGATTTGCAGTGGTATGATACTCCTTCAATTTCAATATGATCTCTTGCACAGTGCTCCTTGGGATGTTTAAAGTTTTAGAAATCATTTTGTATCCAAATCCGGCTTTAAACTTCTTCACAACAGTATCAGTTTGTGTTCCTTGGTCTTCATGATACACTCTGTGCTTCAAACAGAACACTGGGACTATCACAGAGCAGGTGCATTTATACAGAGACTTGATTACACACAGGTGGATTATATTTATCATCATTGGTCATTTGAGACAACATTGGATCATTCAGAGATCCACAATGAACTTCTGGAGTGAGTTTGATGCTCTGAAACTAAAGTGGCCGAATAATATTGCACGCCCCACTTTTCAGTTTTTGCATTTCCACAAAAATGTAAAATAACCAATAAATTTCATTCAACTTCACAATTTTGTCCCACTTGTTGTTGATTCTTCACCAAAAATTTACATTTGGTATCTTTATGTTTGAAGCATGATATGTGGGAAAAGGTTGAAAAGTTCTAGGGGGCCGAATACTTTTGCAAGGCACTGTATGTATATATACAGTACAAACCAAAAGTTTGGACACATCTCATTCAAAGATTTTTCTGTATTTTCATGACTATGAAAATTGTACATTCACACTGAAGACATCAAAACTATGAATTAACATATGTTGAATTATAGACTTAACAAAAAAGTGTGAAACAACGTAAAATATGTCTTATATTCTAGGTTCTTCAAAGTAGCCACCTTTTGCTTTGATTATTGCTTTGTACACTCTTGGCATTCTCTTGATGAGCTTTAAGAGGTAGTCACCGGAAATGGTTTTCACTTCACAGGTGTGCCCTGACTGGTTTAATAAGTGTGATTTCTTGCCTTATAAAATGGGGTTGGTACCATAAGTTGTGTTGTGCAGAAGTCTGGTGGATACACAGCTATTAGTCCTTCTGAATAGACTGTTAGAATTTGTATTATGGCAAGAAAAAAGCAGCAGTAAAGAAAAACGAGTGAAAAATTGGGAAAACTTTGAAAGTGTCCCCCAGTGCAGTTGCAAAAACCATCAAGCGCTACAAAGAAACTGGCTCACATAAGGACCGTCCCAGGAAAGGAAGACCGAGAGTCACCTCTTCTTCTGAGGATAAGTTTATCCGAATCACCAGCCTCAGAAATCGCAGGTTAACAGCAGCTCAGATTAGAGACCAGGTCAATGCCACACAGAGTTCTCGCAGCAGACACATCTCTTCAACAACTGTTAAGAGGAGACTTTGTGAAGAAGGCCTTCATGGTAAAATAGCTGCTAGGAAACCACTGCTAAGGACAGGCAACAAGCAGGAGAGACTTGTTTGGGCTAAAGAACACAAGGAATGGACATTAGACCAGGGAAATCTGTGATTTGGTCTGATGAGTCCAAATTTGAGATCTTTGGTTCCAACCATCGTGTCTTTGTGCGATGCAGAAAAGGTGAACGGATGGACTCTACATGCCTGGTTCCCACTGTGGAGGAGGAGGTGTGATGGTGTGGGGGTGCTTTGCTGGTGACACTGTTGGGGATTTATTCAAAATTTAAGGCATACTGAACCAGGATGGCTAACACAGCATCTTGCAGCAGCATGCTATTCCAGCCGGTTTGCGTTTAGTTGGACCATCATTTATTTTTCAACAGGACAATTACCCCAAACACACCTCCAGGCTGTGTAAGGGCTATTTGACCAAGAAGGAGAGTGATGGGGTGCTACACCACATGACCTGGCCTCCACAGTCACCAGACCTGAACCAAATCGAGATGGTTTGGGGTGAGCTGGACCGCAGAGTGAAGGCAAAAGGGCCAACAAGTGCTAATCATCTCTGGGAACTCCTTCAAGACTGTTGGAAGACCATTTCAGGTGACTACCTCTTGAAGCTCATCAAGAGAATGCCAAGAGTGTGCAAAGCAGTAATCAAAGCAAAAGGTGGCTACTTTGAAGAACCTAGAATATAAGACATATTTTCAGTTGTTGCACACTTTTTTGCTAAGTTTATAATTCCACATGTGTTAATTCATAGTTTTGATGCCTTCAGTGTGAATGTACAATTTTCATAGTCATGAAAATACAGAAAAATCTTTGAATGAGAAGGTGTGTCCAAACTTTTGATCTGCATTGTATGTACAAAGTTGAATGTGCTGTCAACATAATCACACAAAAATCATCAATGAAAATCAAATTTTTGAACCAATGGAGGCTTGGATTTGGAGAGACTCCCAAAATGAAAGTGGAAACAAGTCCAAATTTAAATCAAAACAAGACAAAATTAAAGTGGAAACAAGTCAAAATGATGCTCAGTATTGTGTGTGGCCTCCACATGCCTGTATGACCTCCCTACAACGCCTGGGCATGCTCCTGATGAGCTTGCGTTTGTTCTCCTGAGGGATCTCCTTCCAGACCTGGACTAAGGCATCCGTCAACTCCTGGACAGTCTGTGGTGCAATGTGACGTTGGTGGATGGAGCGAGACATGCTGTCCCAGATGTGTTCAATCGGATTCAGGTCCAGTGAATGGGCAGGCCAGTCCATAGCTTCAATGCCTTCATCTTGCAGGAACTGCAGACACACTCCAGCCACATGAGGTCTGGCATTGTCCTGCATTAGGAGGAACCCAGGGCCAACCACACCAGCATATGGTCTCACAAGGGATCTGAGGATCTCATCTCGGTACCTAATGGCACCAAAGAAATGCCACCCCACACTATTACTGACCCACTGGCAAACCGGTCATGCTGAAGGATGTTGCAGGCAGCAGGTTCACGCTCAGCACATGTGACAGACGTGACAGAGTCTGGAGATGCTGTGGAGAGCGATCTGCTGCCTGCAACATCCTTCAGCAGTTTGGGAGTGGGTCAGTAATGGTGTTGGGTGGCATTTCTTTGGAGGGCTACACAGCCCTCCATGTGTTCACCAGAGGTAGCCTGACTGCTATTAGGTACTGAGATGAGATCCTCAGACACCTTGTGAGACCATATGCTGGTGCAGTTGGCCTGGGTTCCTCCTAATGCAGGACAATGCCAGACCTCATGTGGCTGGAGTGTGTCAGCAGTTCCTGAAAGATGAAGGCATTGAAGCTATGGACTGGCCTGCCCGTTCCCCAAACCTGAATCCGATTGAGCACATCTGGGACAACATGTCTCACTCCAACCACCACAGACTGTCCAGGAGTTGACAGATGCTTTAATCCAGGTCTGGGAGGAGATCCCTCAGGAGAACATCCGCAACCTCATCAGGAGCATGCCCAGGCGTTGTAGGGAGGTCAAATAGGCACATAGAGGCCACATACAATACTGAGCATAATTTTTGTTAGTATCTATTCAGTTTGACCATCCGCCATCTTGTTGTGGTTTCTGGCTACTGGTCTGTTTTCCTCTGGTGCTGGGCTTGTCGTTGGTCAGGTGATTGTATCGCCCTTTATTACCCTGCACCTGCCTCCCAGTCCTTGCTGGACATCAGTGTTAATCCGCTTGAGTTAGTTCTGGCTAGGAGCCTTAATAACATTGTGCTAGACTTTGTGCAGTTCTGCTTTATCGTTTGTTTTTTCCTTTTGTTTCTGCAGCTTCCTCTATTTCCCTGCTAGGAGGTTACCTGTGTTTTGTTCCCAGTCCCTAGATCTTTCAGGGATCCCTTCCCCCACCTTCAGGTCTTCTCTTGAGTTTAGACTAGGATAGTCGGTGGTCAATTCGCAAGGAATAGGTCGCCCGCTCCATCGTAGGGATCAAGTTTAGTCATAGTGCAGGGTCAGATTCTCCCCTGCTCTATTCCTGAGTTGCAGACCCATAACAATTTTGACTTGTTTCCACTTTAATTTTGTCTTGTTTTGATTTTCATTTTGACTTGTTTCCACTTTCATTTTGGGGGTCTCTCCAAATCCAGGCCTCCATTGGTTCAAAAATGTGATTTCCATTAACGATTTTTGTGTGATTATGTTGACAGCAAATTCAACTTTGTACAGAACAAAGTATTCATTGAGAATATTTCAGTCATTTAGATCTAGGATGTGTTATTTGAGTGTTCCCTTTATTTTTTTGAGCCGTGTATATGTGTCCGAATGACATGCATATATATATATATTCTATGTGTATATATCTATTCTTTTTTTTTTACCTGTCAGGAGCATGCTCTGTTAAAAAAAATTTGACTAATGACGACGGATCCGGCGCCCATAGGCTTCCATGATAAAAAAAACAACGGACATCCATCGGATCCATCGCTGTCCGACTTTCTAACGGAGACAAAAAAAACGTTGCTTTGTGCGTCGTCTCCGGCCTCCAGACACAAAATTTTCGACGTATCCGTTGAACGATGGATGAAACGCACGGCCATCTGTCGCAATCCGTCGCTAATACAAGTCTATGAGAAAAAACGTATCAATCGCTAGATCCATTTTTTCACAAAACCACGGATTGTGACTGATGGCAAAAAACTGATGTGTGAAAGAGGCCTAAAAAGCAAGAACAAGAATCTCAATCACCACACTCAGACACCGAAAAGGAAAACACTGAAGTATGGATAAGCTCTGAAGCCACCAAGGAAGACACAGAAGAACCAAGTCAATCTCCAGTCAGGAGATCAGAAATGCCAAACAAAGGTATCCCAGCTAGATGCCTTTCTTATATGGTCAGAACACTTCCTAAACCAGTTTGGAATGTCAGAAGCTAAAGGTGCGTCAAAACCAATGGGCACGTCCTACTTAAAGTGGGAAGGAGAAGATCTGCTACCCATCAATGAGAGTTACAGACAAGCAGTGGGGGTGCTTTTGTACATAGCAACCACAACTCGTCCGGATATCACAGCCACAGTCGGTATTCTCTGCCGACGTGTAAGCAAGCCACTGGAATGCAATTAAGAGAATTCTTCAATATCTTATAGAAACTCAAAGGCTAAATCTTAAGATATCTGCATCAGGAGATCTCATTCTCAGAGGTTATATGGATGCAGAGTGGGCTGGAGATTCAAGTGATCAGAAATCAACAAGTGGTTACTTGTTTGAGTTGGGAGAAAATTCAATTTCTTGGTCCAGCAGAAAACAAGTGTCAGTCGCATTTTCTTCTGCAGAAGCAGAATATGCAAGTTAAGAAGTAATTTCGTTGAAACAACTTTTGGAAGATTTCGGCAAGCCATTAGCTCAACCAACAGTTATCTATGAGGACAGCCAAGGATGCATTAAACTTGCGTGTCAGACTTTCGGTCATGAGAGTCAGTGGGCACACAGCAGCTTGATGTCCACAGTCAGTATACCCAGATGCAGTGACTCTAAGGCGCGGGCCTGCGCTAATAAGTTGTTCCGAGGAGGGAGCACTAACCTTCCTCTGCTGCGCGCTCTGTCTTCCCGCCAGGTCTCGCTCTGCTTTCCCACGCACAGCCCCTTTTATCCTAGTCACGCCCCCTGCTGTCGAGTGCAAAGACTGGTCTGGGTCAGAAAGCTTTCTCCCGGGCAACAATGGTGACAGTCCCGACAGTTCCAGAACCGACGCAAGAGAGGTACCCTCGATCCAGTCCATCTTCTTACACTCCCCCTCTCCTTTTGCTCGCCATTCCATGGGCGAGAGTTCTTGTAATGCGCATTGACATTCCTCTATTCCTTGAACAATTCATTGCCAAATAAATTGGTCTTGATTGTAGGGGGTATCCCAGCTGTTCCTCGTTCAGAGCGCCGTAAGTCAGAAGGAGTAGTTGAGTTACATTGAGTGGTCGAGTCATGCTGTACGGGTGAGGGCAAGGACGCACCCGTTTCCACTGGGACAGCTACTTCAGGCACTTGTAACTCCCTTAAATCTACAGGTGGATGTACAGGGCCTTCTTCTTCTTCACAATCAGCAATGACTGGCGGGGGTACATCAGGAGCATTTTGCACCTCCTCAATTTGGACAGGATCTCTGGATAGACAGGGACGTAGCATATTCCGGTGAACTATTCATGTGGAAGCGTTCTCTTCCTCTTCAGGTTGAATCTCGTAGATAGGCCCTTCGGAGTTGATTCTCCGCTTCACCCTATACGGGTTCTTCTCCCACCGGTACTCCAGTATATCTCGGGGACGTTTATCCTGAACCAACACATGGTCTCCAGCTTGGAGAGTTGTCCCTCGCAGAGTAGTCGTTTCTGGATGTTCTAATTCCTAAAATCTGGTCTGCAACAGCTGGGCGATGTTCTCAAGCCCAGATGGACACCCCAGTCCATAGGTAGTCCTTCTCTGGGTCCAGCTCCAGCTCAGTAATCTCTCTTCCTGGATGGCCAAACAGCAGGGTATAAGGAGTGTAACCGGTGTTATGATGTATTCAGTTATTGTACACCCACACTAACTCAGACACGAACTCGGGCCACCGGGCCTTCCGGTCTTCCTCCAGCGTTCTTAACATCTGAATCAGGGTGCGGTTGAACCGTTCACATGCCCCATTTCTCTGAGGGTGGTAAGACGTCGTCCGAGATTTCTCGATCTGGTTCAGACGGTGCAACTCTTCCATCACTTTCCCTAGAAAACATGCACCCTAATCAGAGTGGATTCGCTTCCTACAGCCATACACTTGAATGAAATTCTTACAAATGGCATGTTCAGCGGATTCAGCCGTCTGATCACGTGTCGGTGTCACGACGCCGAACTTCGTGAAGTAATCCGTCATTACCAGACAATGTTCATATCTTTGATGAGCCGGGCCAATTGTCAGATAGTCTATCAGTACTTCTATCTAGGGGTATAGAAGTCACGATGGTTTGTGTGGGAGCTCTCTGCTCTTGTTTTTTCGCCAATTCACAATTTCCACATAGCATGGAGGTCTCTTCCACTACAGCCTTCAACTGAGGATGATAAACTAATCTTTGCAGCCACTGAAAGGTCTTCTCCTGACCGAATGTTAAAAATGCTTATTTTAAGTATATTTTTCCAGGACTTGTTACCAGATGCGATACTTTAAAGAAAACGTCACGTTTCTTATATAAAAAAAAATGTAGTGGTTTATTGGACTGTTTACCAAAAAAACATCATTACAGGAAAACATAAAATGAGTGAAATAGTTACGTAGATATTGTCCATTTGTCCATAGCAAAGCTTATACACTTCTTTCCTTGGTGTCCTGCATGGTAAAAATGACATTCTGTCTCTATCAGGAGCGTCTCCGAGAAACAACAAGTGGTTCCATGGCAGCTGGCTGTTCATTCATCATAGTTCTTGTCCCATGTGTCTGTGAAGTGAGCGAGTGAGCAAGAGCCCCCCCTTCGTGTAGCCATTATATAAAAGTCCCTTAGATCACGTGGTCTCTGTATATGGAGATGACACTTTACCATACAGAAATAGCATCTGTAATGTCAGCGATCGTTAACGTGCTTGGTACAGAATTGAGTGTATAAAGAATAAATCCATAACTAAATATTAATATTTAACAATTCCCCCTTTTGAGGGTGACTGACATTAATTGGAACCCTCAAAGTAGAGAAGTTCATCTTTAGGATAATCAGATCTTCTTTCTTTCTTTTTCTTTGGCAAAATAATTTAATTTCAATAATAATAATAATATCATATTATTGTTATATGCACTCAATAACATAATTATGTGAATTCATGTTATGGTAAGCCGTGACTAATATTCATATAAAATATGTGTCTTATACTTTCCTAAACCTAAATCGAAGCATCTCGGGTCCAGTCATCATCATCTGATGTCATCTGGTCTTCATGTTGACGCCTTGTTCCTGATTCTTTTAAAACACAGTCTTTATACGATAATTCCTTTGAAATAACATGTAGATATCGTGGAGACCGTGTGTCATGTGTCAATCAAAGTCCATAAATTCAAATGTTGATAAGAAAACAAAGTCCATTGATGAAATGAAGCTTTAATATCTGAGCAGTGTCACCTTTAAAGACCTGGACTTACATTGGCTCGCCTTGGATATTTCTGGAATCCTCCATGCCATCCGCACTGGTCTTGGAACAGGTGTGACATCTTTGGTCAGCAAAGCAAGGGTTAAAATGACTCTTCCTTGCTAAAGATAACACCATAACCAGTCCTTAGTCCTAATGCACAGGACTCATGTCAGGGTTGTAGCTTCCTGACAACTTATTGTTCACCAGCTTTCATTGAAGCTTCATAGGTGATAGGAAACCACTGGAGCGTGATAAAAGCGTGATAACACAGTTCATATTAGGATCATCGTCCTCTGCCATTGTGTCTGTCAGTTTAGATACTGCAGTTGTGGCGGTCAGTGGTGAATACAGCAGTTGTGGCTGTCAATGATGAAATGAATTGTAATTGACACAGTCTATTATTACTCAGACATCATATAGCCTTTTTACCTTCTGGAACTTCGGCTTTTTCTTCTTGCAACTTTTTTTTTTTTTTTTTAATTTACTTGAATTTAGAAATATGAAAAGTCTTTATTAACGTAATTCCAATATCTTGCTTGAAGTCTTCATTCCCTATTCTATACCAAATCTGGTAATTTTCCTAACCTATAATATCACAGCGTACCATAGCAATCAGTAATATCCATAGAATTATCAGAATAGTAATATGGAATTCATGTTTGTGTAATAAAACAATCATAAATGATAATGCATTATTAACCATATTCTTCATGAGATAGAACATTTTTATGTCATTGGTGTAATTACCTTTTCAACCCATAGGTGTCAGTGTGTTTTTCATGTAACAAGTGTTTCCATCTTTATTACTAAAACTTTATTAATGGAATATATTTATTAGACCAATAATAGGTAAGAATGTATAGCCATGAACCAAAATGTGAATATGAGTGAATGAATGAATGAAAGAATTATTGTATTTACTCAGAATTAGAACATTTTCTTCTAATGAACCGATATCTTCACTATATTTAATGAAGCAATATTCTCATACTTGACATTACTTTATTAAATATTGATGTTTCTTTCTTGATTGAGATAAAAATAAAAATTAAGAATCAAAAATAGAGATAAAGGAAGAATAAAAATTAAAAAATGAAAAATAAGAATAAAAACAAAAATAAGAATAAAAATAAGGCCTTTAAATGTTTATGACAAATGCTGAGTAGTTATGTTGTCTGTAACACATACCCTTAATATTTCCATTATCTGGATGATTTCATATTTGTCATGACCTTGTGTTACCAAATATTCATATTATGCAACTTTGCATGTAATCCCCTTCTTAGTGTAAAGAAATGACTCTTTATAATACTTAATGTTATTATCTCTAGTAGTTATACCATTGTACCTTTTTATATTCTTTAAAATGTTTGAAGAAGACATATTGATGAAATGTGATGATGTATTCAAAATCTAAAACACATTTCCCCTTAATACCGGAAAAAAATATTAGTTTATGAAATAATTGATTTATCAAAACCAAAATGAAAAAAAAATAATTGTTTTATAAATTATTTATGTATACCATATATTTGTCTGAAGATGTGTACCATCTATATAACCATTAAAAATAAAAATAACATTGAATATCATAAAATTATCGTTTGGGAAAAAGGAAAAAAAAAATCTAAATGTAGATTTTCTTGATAAACCATATTGATGTGTGATTCCACTTATCTACTATTAACTAAAAATAATTACTAAAGAAATATATGTTGAGTAGATAATATTCATTATGTATCTTAATATTCTAATAATTGAACTGATTTGTATTATTTCTCATAAAAACAAGTTGTTGTTTTCTCGCATACCATGAATTGTGAAACTTTTTCCATACATCACACATACACTTATTCACTCTTAGCAGCTGCTCATACACACATCTGTCATCTGTCACTCAGACTGTGACACGGATAAGTTCACACCACAAGTTCCTCATACAAAAAGGTAGGAATATTAACCCAAATAATTGTATCTTAATTATCAATGCGCATTGTAAACTACTAAATTTAATATTTTAATATTTCTTTGAATATTCCCCAAATACACATAACAAACTTTGTGAACCATTTATAGATAAAAGGACTCATAAAAAAATTTGGTTATGAGCTGTTTCTATATTTGGTGCAAGGTTTGCAACTGAAATTGAACCCTAGAACTTACGAGGCCTAAAGAAAAATTCTTTGACTTGCAAAGGCCGAGCTCACTGAGGCTACAAGAGCTTTAAGTTGCAACCACTGAAATAGGGATATATGGTAGCCTTATTATTAGAACAGTTTAAATGTCACATGTGTGACTGTCATGCAGTAAGAACATATTGCCATGCAAATAAATAACTTCAAAATGTTAGCAACACACAAAAACTAAATTTAGATTCAGTTAGTTACATATTATTTCCTTTTAAGTGTTAAATATATATAAATCATGCAGTTATTATAAATTCCTGTGTAAATAAAGGAATAAATCCATGTAAGAGTTTTTCCCGATTAAGTCCTACTTTGAAGTGAAAATTCTAAGGATAAATAAGAGATAAGATTAAATATCATATACAAAACAATTGCAATGTCTTATACAAATATATATATTGGCTTTAATGTAATTCTAAATATTACTGTAGTTTATTTTAATTATATCACTATAGATATAGATATACAGTTATACAATTTCTACTTATACAAGTATACTATATACTGTATACTGTATGAATATATATATATCTACAAAAGCTGTGAACTACAGAATTATATTTATAAAATAATTACAAATAACTGAATAATATATTGTATAATACTTTTACACAACATATAATTTCATTTTCAGTCAATTCCTAAACCAAATCTTATTTCTTTGTCAAAGATGTCCTGGAAAACTCTGTTAATCATTCCTTTTTTTAATGATTGTTTGAGCAGCTCCGATAATGAGCTGTAAATTGAAGACTTAGATAAGTCATTTTGAGACATCACCTGTTCCTGTCTTTCAATGTCCGCCATTTGTCTCTTTACAGAGAGGTCTGAACTTTGAATTATTAACTCTTTCTGCAAAGCGGACTCTTGGATTTTTTTATAGGGCTTATAACTAATATGTAATTTCCTCCGTATGTCATAGATTTGATTCCGGGGATGACTCAGTTTAGGAGATTTTGACACTGGCTTTTGAAAAGATCTTACTCTGTCTGTTTGATTTATTTTCCTATCACGATTCTCATGTTTTCTAGCAAAATCAAGAAATTGCGCACATTCAAATAAAGTATCTTTTTGTGACGCAATAACACGAGATACAGAATTTAGGAATCCAAATTTGTCCACAAAATACTTTATCATTGATTGTGTTTTGACATTGGTAATTAGAGTTTTGTACAACCTTTCAAATATGGACATGAATGTAAAAGTACATTCTTTCCGACCAATCCTTAATTTTTGAAGAATCTCAATATCTGGACAATTTTCATTTAATGCACAGAAAATCAGAATTTTCAGTCTGTCTTTATCATCTAGATCTCCATGTAAGTTATCACAAGTCAACTTCAATGTTAAACATCTGGAAAAGGTTGCAGGAAGCCACAATTTAAATAATTGATTTTTCTCAGCATTACTTAAATCAAGCTTATCAATAAAGCTTTCAAAGATTTCAGAATTTCTGCATACATGGATTTTGTTATCATATGCAGGAATGATTTTAATAATTTTAACAAATTTTTCCTAACTTTGATTTGGAGTTGGGCCTCTGAATTGTCTTCTATTTTTGGTGGCCTTTGAACATCCGTCTCTCGTACGTCATCTGCATCAGTTCTCAAGTCTCCTCCCATGTTCCCTCCTACATCAGTTCTCAAGTCTCCTCCTATGTTCCCTCCTACATCAGTTCTCAAGTCTCCTCCCATGTTCCCTCCTACATCAGTTCTGAAGTCTCCTCCCATGTTCCCTCCATCTTTTTTTACGTCATCAGAGACAAGGTCACCTTGAGTAGCCATTACAGACACTTGTCCCACATGTTGCTCAATTTCCTCATTACAGTCAATTTCGGGAACATCACTGGTATCTTCTGACACTATTTCTACACAGTCATCTTTAGATTTCTCTAATACAAACTTGTGAAATACGTGAACCAACTGTAATATATTTTTCAATTTCTCTCTTTCCCTATTAAAGGACACCAGCTTAGATTCTAGCTTTAGATTTTCCATTTCACATTCTGCATATAAGCTGAGCCATAAAACTTCTAAATTTGACTGATCTACAGACATAAATTTCAGTCTACTTTGCTTAGAAAAAGAAGTAATGACATCCATATTTCTTACCTTGAAATATCTCAGCTTGTAGCTCCTTTCTTGGCAACGCTCTTGTCATCAGCACGTCTGATTCCTGTAGTCAACTCTTAGTCCTCATTCATAGGTTCTTTTCTTGATCCTGAAATATCGTAGTGTGATTTCTTTGACGACTTGCACATCTGACGTCTTTTGCTTCTATTCCTCCCTTTGCAAGTTTTCAAAAATTCACACTCTAAAAATCAAGTGTGACTGGCTGGCTCGCCAAAATGTTAAAAATGCTTATTTTAAGTATATTTTTCCAGGACTTGTTACCAGATGCGATACTTTAAAGAAAACGTCACGTTTCTTATATAAAAAAAAATGTAGTGGTTTATTGGACTGTTTACCAAAAAAACATCATTACAGGAAAACATAAAATGAGTGAAATAGTTACGTAGATATTGTCCATTTGTCCATAGCAAAGCTTATACACTTCTTTCCTTGGTGTCCTGCATGGTAAAAATGACATTCTGTCTCTATCAGGAGCGTCTCCGAGAAACAACAAGTGGTTCCATGGCAGCTGGCTGTTCATTCATCATAGTTCTTGTCCCATGTGTCTGTGAAGTGAGCGAGTGAGCAAGAGCCCCCCCTTCGTGTAGCCATTATATAAAAGTCCCTTAGATCACGTGGTCTCTGTATATGGAGATGACACTTTACCATACAGAAATAGCATCTGTAATGTCAGCGATCGTTAACGTGCTTGGTACAGAATTGAGTGTATAAAGAATAAATCCATAACTAAATATTAATATTTAACACCGAAGTGGGTTCCTCTTTCGTGCGCTTTGGTGGCCACCTTGGATAACAACGCCTCAGGGACCAACACCTGCCAGGTGGCACCCAGCTCTCGTTGAAGTTGGACCTTCTGATACAGTAATCCATTCTTTTTTTGGAGTTTTTTCCTTTTCTGAAGGATCTGCAGAGTCCCCGGGACAGGGCGTCTCTTTCTCACTGACTGGGAAGTAGCTTTAACGTTACCCACTGTCTCATTTGAGCAAATTCCCCATCTTCTTGCTGTAACCGGTCCCACTCATCACAGAACGGTCCCAATATACATTCCTGGACATCACCTGCGTGGCTGCCACCGTCCTGGCAGAATCTCGGAACTCAGGAACCTCTTCAGCTTCCATTTCTTCATCTCGGTTAGGCCCAGGTTTCCAATGTGTCACTCTGGATAGGGCATCTGCATAAGTATTCTCTGTGTAAGGTTCTGTGTACATGTTCCTGAAACTCAGTTTGTTCGTCAGCCATTTTACTTTCTGTCTTGCTGCAGCTATCTTGCCCTCAGTCAAAATGGAGTTTCCAGCTTGCATGTTCCCGCCCTGATTCTCTCCTTTTGCTTCTTAAGCAGCCACAGCTGAGCAATCAGTGCTTCAGAATCTAGCCTGCAGTGAACCTGTGACCTGACTCCTAAAGCCTTGGACCTTGTACTCCAGCTATTCCTACTGAGGAACTCTGAAGCACTTGTGGACTCTGAACCCTGCTCTTTGAAAGACCCACGTTTGCATGGACTTACGGTAACAGAGAAGAAGATCCTGAACCTGTTGTGGAGAGTGATTGCTGAGCTTAGATTACTCTGGCCTGCTTTGTCTCCTGCTTCTGTGTCTGCAAACTGTGTGACTATTTTTGCCAACTTGTATGAAGTAATACAAGACTTTCTATATCAAACCTGTGTCTCATGTATTTTCATCGCACCCAAGCACAAGACACTATATGAACTGTACTACATACATTACAAGATTCTGAAGCCAAAACGTTAGTGTCTGCTGGGTCTGGAAAGGCTGTGTCTGCTGTAACTGTGGATATCGGATGTCCGGTTGTACTTTCTGTGATGACAGTGGTTGTGACTTCTCACAACCATTCCAGGTGAGCAATTCCCTTAAGTGTTTTTTTTTCTGCAGTATTACCACAGGTAAACACTATTGTTTTTTTTTTTTTTCTTTTCTCTTTTTTGTCTGCTGTAACTGTGGATATCAGATGTCTGGGTGAACTTTCTGTGATGATAGTGGTTGTGACTTCTCACAACCATTCCAGGTGAGCAGTTCCCTTAATTTTTTTTTCTCTCTGCAGTGTTACCACAGGTAAACACTATTTTTTTTTTTTTCTCCTCTCCTCTTCTTCCAGTACTCCTGTCTTAAAAGATCTGGAAAATGGAGGCCCGCATAAAGGAACTTTGCGGAGTGACTGATAATATCCTTGCAGATTTGCAGAATATAAAGACCCGTTTTTCAAGCCTACAGGACCTCACTAATCACAATTTGCAAGTGTTTGGACAGACTGCCCAGGATTTGCGAGCCAGGATTGAGGTTCTAGAAGAGCGAGTCCAGGCTCCTGCCGTAGCCCCGAGTTCTGGGATTCCCAAGTTGCCCCCTTTTCGTTTTGGCGGTGAACGTGAGAAATTCAGGGGATTTATTAATCAATGCAATCTTTTTTTTTCTGCACATGCTTCACAATTTCTCACTGAACGATCTAAGGTGCTTACTATAATTATGTTGCTTACCAACAAGGCTTTGATGTGGGCAAACCCTCTGATTGAGACTGAGGATGATTGTTTGAATCACCTTGATGCTTTTATTTCAGCCATGGGGCAGGTGTTTGATGACCCCAATCGAGGTGCAACAGCTGAAGCAGCCATGTTAGCTTTGCGCCAAGGTAAGCACTCGGTAGCTGAATATGCCTTGGATTTCAGGAGATGGGCCCTTGATACCACCTGGGACAGTTCCGCCAAAAAATCTATTTTTCGAAAGGGGTTATCTCCACTGATTAAGGATGAACTTGCTCGTGCCGACCTTCCCACTGCGTTAGGTGACTTTATTAACTACTGCATCCGTATTGATACTCGTCTGACTGAACGCAGGCAAGAGAGATGGTTCGAAAGCAATCGCACTAACCTTTTCCTACCTTCCTCTCCAGCTAAGGAACCTTTGAGTAGGATTACACGGGAACCTGAACCTGAACCCATGCAGGTAGACTCTTTAACAACGACGGGTTAGTGATGCACGCAAGGAACATCGTTTTAAGGAGAATCTATGTTTCTATTGTGGTAAGTCAGGGCACTTCATTATAAACTGCCCCAGCCGTTCTCGTAAGACTACTGCAGCACTCATTCATTGTGAGTGTTGCGAGAGGGGATCTGTCAGGTCCGAGCCTCAGGCTCCAGAGAGATCTGCAGCAACAGATCATGATTTCTCGGACTTAAACTCCGTTACCTCTGAGGACGTTGACTGTGTAAACTGTTGTGAATGGGTTTGAGATGAGTTCTGAGCAGAGGCTCCCTCTGGTGGTTACAAGCGGTACTAGTGAAGATTGTGAGGACTGGGAATCAGGTGTTACTGACTGGTCTGATATAAGAGAGTCATTTTCCCATCAGGGTTGCCGGTGATCAATTGTTCTGGTCTGAATCCTTCATTCCAGTTTCCCTTGTAGCCTGCTGTGTCGTGTCTGCATCTCCTGCTACCAGATAAGAATTTTTCTTCTTTTGTGTTTTTGCTATATTTTTGCATTTTGTCCTGCACTTCTTTGGGGGCCTTCTGGGTCCCCTCCGGGGCTTCTGCCTTCTCAGTTTAGTTCAGCCACTGAGTTTTTGTTCTTTTGCTTTTTCCAGTTTTTTCAGTGGCTGCTGTTTTGATTTTGTTACACCAGAGAGCTAATTTAGGTGGTAGAGGTCGTGTGATCTCAGGTGATTTTGAAATTAGTAGAGTTGGTGTAGTTCTTTCCGCCATCTCGCCCAATTTGAGACTTGCTCTGGAGGGTGTCAGGAGGATAGGCCCGAGCGCTGCCCTGTTGGAAAATTGTTTGTCCCGGACCAATGGAAAAAGAGTGTGATGTCTGAGATTCATTGTTCCGCATTGGCTGGGCATCCCGGAATTTTTGGTACCAGAGACTTGGTTAGTCGGTCCTTTTGGTGGCCTACCTTGTCTCGCGATGTCAGGGAATTTGTGCAGTCCTGCGGGACTTGCTCTCGCTCCAAGCCTTGCTCTCGCTCTAGTGGTTTGTTGATGCCATTGCCTGTGCCCAAGAGACCATGGACCCATATCTCTATGGATTTCATTTCCGATCTTCCTGTTTCTCAGAGAATGACCACCATCTGGGTAATTTGTGATAGGTTTTCCAAAATGATACATCTTGTGCCATTACCTAAGTTGCCTTACTCCTCTGAATTGGTGCCGTTGTTTCTTCAGCACGTGGTTCGTTACATGGCATTCCTGAGAACATTGTGTCTGACAGAGGAGTCCAGTTTGTTTTCCAGATTTTGGAGGACTTTTTGTTCTAAACTGGGTGTTCAATTGTCTTTCTCCTCGGCATTTCATCCCAGACCAATGGTCAAACTGAGAGAACAAACCAGACATTAGAGACTTATCTAAGATGCTTTGTGTCTGCTGATCAGGATGACTGGGTCTCTTTTTTGCCTTTGGCTGAGTTTGCTCTTAATAATAGGGCTAGCTCTGCCACTTTGATGTCTCCGTTTTTCTGTAATTCCGGTTTTCACCCTCGATTTTCTTCAGGACAGACGGAAGCTTCTGTCTGTCCAGGTGTTGACTCTGTTGTTGAGCGTATGCAACAGATTTGGGACCAGGTAGTGGAGAGGTTGTCCCTCTCTCAGGAGAAGGCCCAGCGGTTTGCTAACCGGCATAGGACTGATGGTCCTCGGTTTAAAGTGGGGGACTTGGTCTGGTTGTCCTCAAAGAATATTCCTATGAGAGTAGCATCTCCTAAATTTAAGCCTAGGTTCATTGGACCTTATAAGATCATGGAGATTATTAATCCTGTTTCTTTTCGTTTGCTTCTTCCAGGGACATTTAAGATCCATAACGTGTTCCACAAGTCCTTGTTGAAGAGGTTTGTTGAGCCAGTGGTTCCTGCTACTGTGCCTCCTGACCCTGTTTTGGTTGAGGGCAATCTGGAGTATGTGGTTGAGAAAATATTGGATTCTCGTTTTTCTAGACGAAGACTCCAGTATTTGGTTAAATGGAGAGTTATGGTCAGGAAGACAATTCTTGGGTGTTTGCTTCGGACATCCATGCTAGGAGACTTATCCGTGCGTATCATAGAACTCATCCTGACCGACCTGGTTGCTCAAATGAGGGTTCGGTGACCCCTCCTCAAGGGGGGGTACTTTGTGAATGGGTTTTGAGATGAGTTCTGAGCAGAGGCTCCCTCTGGTGTTACAAGCGGTACTAGTGAAGATTGTGAGGACTGGGAATCAGGTGTTACTGACTGGTCTTATAAGGGAGTCATTTTCCCATCAGGGTTGCCGGTGATCAATTGTTCTGGTCTGAATCCTTCATTCCAGTATCCCTTGTAGCCTGCTTGTCGTGTCTGCATCTCCTGCTACCAGATAAAATTTTTCTTCTTGTGTTCTTGCTATAATTTTTGCATTTTGTCCTGCACTTCTTTGGGGGCCTTCTGGGTCCCCTCCGGGGGCTTCTGCCTTCTCAGTTTAGTTCACCACGAGTTTTTTCTTTTGCTTTTTCCAGTTTTTTTCAGTGGCTGCTGTTTTGATTTTGTTACACCAGAGAGCTAATTTAGGTGGTAGAGTCGTGTGATCTCAGTGATTTTGAAATTATAGAGTTGGTGTTTTTCAGGTTTTCTGGGATTGCAGTAAGTACCCTCCGTCCTTTTCTATTTAGATAGTTTGGGCCCCACTCATTCTATTTCTTTCTGTGTCAGTATTTCCTCTTGTCTAACCGCCATTACATGTTTGGGGGCTTTCTATTATCTTTGGGGTTCTGCTCCGGGCAATAGCTTTCCTATTTCTATCTTTAGGTGTAGTAGTTTCTCAGCCTGTGACGAGGCGTCTAGGACCAACGTAGGAACGCTCCACGGCTGCCTCTAGTTGGGTGGTTAGTCAGGGAACTGCAATCTCATAGATTCCAACTGCTCTGGTGTTTTTGCCTTTTTTACCTGCACTCCTCAGCTACCGAAACACAACAGTAAACGCTGCCATTTTTCAAGTTTCCTCAGCGGTGTCCCAGCTGAGTTGTAAGAAAAACATTCTCATTGCTTTCTTTCCATCAAACCTGGGTTGACTCAGCTTGGGTTTAGCTCTGCTATGACGACTCAGGGCAAGTGGAAATTTTATGGATGTCTCCTTTGCTCTGAACAGGGATAACGTTCAGTGAAGAAGGCTACTCCAGTACAGATGGAAACTGTGGATGGCTCCCTGCTGACCTCTGGACCAGTGGATCAGGAAACAGAGCCTTTGAGGGTTCTTATGGGTAAAGATCACAAGAGAAACTGTCCTTTATGCTTACTCTTCTCCCCACTTTTCCATTATTCTAGGCTACCAGGCTGCAGGCTCAGAATCCTACCATTAACTGGAGACCAAGGAATTACACTTTCCAGAGAAACAGATGAGTCCCAAAAGTTTCAGCTTGCTCTGTTCCTAAAGGAACCATGTCAGTCCCTGAACACCAGCTGTATACCAGGACATGTGGATTTATGTGACAAGAAGAACGCTGACAGCTTCCTCCTCACCGTCCATATGATTGTCCAATTGAATTATTGCCTGGAGCAGAGATACCTTTGGTAAGATCTACCCCCTGGCGGGCCCGAACTAAAGGCTTTAAAGGATTACATAGACGAAAATCTAGCCAAGGGCTTCATAACGCCCCTTCATCTCCTGCAGGTGCACCCATCTTCTTTGTAAAGAAGAAAGATGGATCTCTGAGACCATGCGTAGACTATAGGGAACTCAATAAGGTTACTATTAGAAACCGTTATCCATTGCCTTTAATCCCTGAGTTATTAGGAGAGAGTGCGACATGCCAAAATTTTCTCTAAACTAGATCTTCGTGGGGCCTATAACTTAGTCCGTATTAGACCTGGGGATGAATGGAAGACGCATTCAGGTCACGCTATGGACACTTTGAATATCTAGTTATGCCTTTTGGTCTGAGTACCGCCCCACCACTTTCCAACACTTGGTGAATGACATCTTCAGGGATCTCCTAGATACATTCGTGGTAATTTATTTGGATGATATTCTAATTTTTTCTAACTCCACAGAGGACATCAGGACATGTGAGAATGGTCTTGGAACGTCTAAGACAAAATCATCTTTACATCAAACTTGAAAGTGTGAATTCCATAGGACCGAAATTCAATTTCTGGGTATGTACTGTCTACACAAGGAATTAGTATGATGGAAGCAAAACCCAAGCCATCAAGGATGGCCAAGTCCTAGAAATGTGAAGGAGGTACAGCGCCCATCGGGTTTGGCCAACTTCTATAAGACGTTTCATTAGAAATTTCTCTGAGGTAGTGTCACCTATCACCTAACTTAACCCGGAAAGAGTCTAGGTTCTCCTGGACTCCCCAAGCCCAGGAAGCATTTTCCCGTGTAAAAGATAAATTTACCACTGCACCTATCCTAGTACATCCCAACCCCGAGCTTGCCTTCATAATAGAGGTGGATGCTTCAGACTGTGCGTTGGAGCTATACTCTCTCAGAACGGTGAGAAGAATGTCTTGCATCCCTGGGCCTTCTTTTCCCAGCAGTTGTCTCGGCTGAGAGGAACTACGATGTGGGCAATAGAGAGTTGTGGCCATTATTGCCGCCTTCAAAGAATGGAACACCTTCTTCAGGGAGCTGCACAGCAAATAGTCGTCCTGACAGACCATCGTAACCTTGAGTTTACAGGTCGGCTAAGTGCCTGACTCCTCGCCAGGCTCGCTGGAATCTTTTCTTAAAACCAATTTAATTTTATCATTTCTTATAGACCAGGATCGCGCAATGGAAAGGCTGATGCACTCTCTAGATTTACTCACAGAGACACGTCCAATTACTCCTCCTAACACTATTCTTCCTGACTCTAGATCCTAGGAGTAATTCATATCAAGACCTACTTAAGGACATCAAGGAAGCATACCATGCGGATTGCCTTTTTGGCACACCCCCAAGGGACGTAAGTCTTGTCTTTAAGAATGGTGGTGTGGATTCAGGGACAACGCCTATATTTCCTGAAACAGTCAGATTGAGAGTATTGCAACTCATTCACGATTCCAAGATAGCTGGGCATAGAGGAATTCTAAAGACACAGGAATTTCTCTCTCGTTTCTTTTGGTGGCCCACTTGCAGGAAGGATGTTTTAAACTATGTCACTTCATGTGAAGTCTGTGCAAGATGCAAAACACCTCGCTCCTCACCAACTGGTCTGTTTTCAGCCTCTTCCCACCCCGTCCCGCCC